>PVIH01006351.1:22695-112369 GCA_004025045.1 Sigmodon hispidus | reverse complement strand
TGGGGGGGTGTTTTCAGTGTTCTCTGGTTCACAATCTTACAACAGTCACTTTTCACCTTGGCAATGGTCAGCTTAAATCATGATGAATGTACAAAAGATATCTGTTAAATAAAAATGGCAAGAAAACTTTGTTGTGAACTACGTTTCTGGAAACCAAACTGGTTTTATTCATGCTGACATTCCCTACCACCAGGTTGAAGCTGGACTGTTCATCTGACCTCTAAAGCCTTGCTCCTGGCTCTGTGAAAGATGTTTTTAAAAAGTTGCTTATGACCTGAGGAAGTAGATCACGGGTAAAGAGCTTTCCTAGCTCGTGTTAGGACGGTGTTCTACCTCAGTGCCAACAAGTAAATAATAAAATTAAATCTAGAATTTGTACAGCAGAGCAAGTAAAAGACATTTGTATCTATTCCTCCATCAATGAATGATATTAAGTGAAAGATAAGAGACATGTATTCAAGAGGGTGTATTCCAAAGGACTTTACTGAGTCTAATTAGTTAATGTAGACCTTGCAGACATGAAAAGGGTTTTTTGTTTTTTTGGTTTTTTTCCTTGTTTTGTTTTTAGAAAGAGGCTGTTTCTACATTTCAAAAGCTGGAAGTCTACACAGAATGTCATAACACATGTCCTAGGTTCTTGGTAGAGAAGGATAGGGTTGGGAGAGGTTAGGGGAAAAAAGGAATGAGACTCAGGGCAAGCTGGGATGTAGCTGGTGATAGATACTTGCTAAGCATGAAGGAGCTCTGGGTTTCACCCTCAGCATCACAGAGACAGAGAGAGAGAGAGAGAGAGAGAGAGAGAGAGAGAGAGAGAGAGAGAGAGAGAGAGAGAGAGAAAACAGACAAAAGCACTATGATGTTCCAAAAAATTATTGCTGGCATCTTCTTACAATTAATGAAGTATTGAGAATTCAAGACCTTCTGGTAGGGACCAGTGAGAACCGAAATAATACTTGCCAGGATGAAGTTTTTACCAACTTGGAGCTTATTAAGAACTTTGCTTTGCTACGACCCAATTTTGTAGTATTTATTAGTGGTCTATAATTTATTTGCACATTTCTTTTTAAATTTTTTTTTAAGATTTATTTTATCTTAGGTATAAGAATGTTTTGCTTGCATGCATGTCTGTGCACCATCTGTGTGCCTGGTGCATGAAGATGCTGGAAGAAAGCATCAGATTCAGTAGAACTGGAGTGATGGATGTTTGTCAGCCACCATATTTTAAGACAGTGCTGGGAACTGAACCCAGGTACTCTTGAAGGACAAGAAGTGTTCTTCATCATTGAGCCTTCTCTCCAGCCCTGACTCTGCTTTCTTAAAGAACATGATGTGTAAGCTACCCAAAAGCAAAAATGGGGCCTTCTGGATCTATACTGGGTCTGACCATAGACTTGCTTATTATCAATGCCCATGGTTGCTTGGTGAGTCAAACTGGAGTGCTATCTTTCTATTGGTCTTTCTTTGTGAATTCTTCCAGCTGTTCCAAAGAGATTTTCTCACTCCCAACTTCCTGATCATGTTTGACTCCCTACTTCATCTTTCTGATCATGCTTACATTGGAAAATTAAACCAATTTAAATTTGGAGTAATATTAATGATTATATAATTAGCTTCTCCATAAAAGCAAAAAAAAAAATTACTTGGGATGTCTGAAAGTCTCTTGAGGCAGCCCAAATTTGAATTTTTCACAGAGATGGCTGTGAATGGGTGTTGGGAATTGAATGAGATCTCTGGTGGAGAAGCAACCACTCTTAACCACTGTGTCATCCCTCCAACCCTGAAATTTTAATTTTGGGGGGACAGTGGGTAAGAGATGTTAAGGAAGTGATGTCTTTTTTGTTTTTTATTTTCTTTCATTTTTATGTGTATAGTGTTTGCCTGCAGGTGTATTTGGACCACATACAGGCCTGGTCACAGTTCATCAAGTTCCCTGGAACTAGAATTACAGATGGTTGTAAGTTGCCATGTGAGTGCTAGGAAGAGAACCCTAATCCTTTGCAAGAGCAACTAGAGCTTTTAACAACTGAAATATCTCAAAAAGTCCCCCAAATTAATCTTCAGCTTTGATTCAATCCTATGTGATCCATGGGACTCACAATGTGACATATCTGGTTGCAAATGTGCATGGTTTTTCTGGAAACATTTCCACAACCCTATTATTTAATTAATAAATTTAATTAACTAAAGAAATGCTCTAGTTCAGGCAAGAGTGCAGTACATAGCAAGACTCTGTACACCTTTGGTCTCTCCTACTAAGGATAGACTTGCCACAGATCTGATATTTATTGAGTTACTGTTTTTTGCTTGGCATGGGTCTAGTTAGTTCACCTAGTATACCAACTCATCTTTGAAGCACCACTAAATGTGATAGATAATCACTGTTCTCATTTGATAAGTAAAAACAAGCACGCACAGGCATCAAGTAACGTTTCTGTTTGTTTATTTAATTGATTAGTTATTTTTGTGGCACTAACATTAAAACTCAAGTCCCTACAATCTGCCTCTATATTCATTTAAAGTGTCAGAGTGGGATAAAAACTCAAGTGATATGTTTCCGGGGTTACAAACCAATCTTTTATACATTACTTATCTTTATTTTATGTGTATGGATGTTTTGCCTGCATGTGTGTGTACATACCATATATATGCCTAGAGTCCATACAGATCAGAAGAGAGTATCACATCGCTAGAACTGGATTATAGACAGTTGATTCTTGCTAGCTGGTGCTAGAAATTCAACCTGGATCCTCTGGAAGAACAAGTATTCCGAACCTCTGGGGCATCTTTGCAGCCTTTACCCATCTCTTGGTCTTAAGACTATTAAACACAAATGCCAGTCTTTCAGGAAAATGAAAAATGAAGTAAAGATGGGTTTCAATGGTTTCTTTTTTGGTAACCAGTTGTGGTGGTTTGAATAAAAATGCCCCCATAGCTCCATAAGAAGTGGCACTATTAGGAGGTGTGGCCTTGTTGGGGTAGGTGTGGCCTAGTTGGTGGAAGTGTGTCACTAGGAGGTAATTTTGAGGTCTCAGAAGCTCAAGTCAGGCCTAGTGGCTCACAGTTTTCTGTTGCCTGCCAATCTGGATATAGAATTCTCAGTTCTTTCTCCAGCACCATGTCTGCCTATATGTCATCATGTGGCCTCAACCTCTGAACTGTAAACCAGCTCCAATGAAATGTTTTCTGTATAAAAGTTCCCATTGTCGTGTTATCTCTTCATAGCAATAGAAATCCTAACTAAGACACCAGTCAGTGAAGGTATACTACCCACTTAAACTGAACTGTGCCTCAAACTGGAAATTTCCCAGTCTCACACAGGGAAATTCTAAGAGGGCAGCCACTCCTGATGAGTCTAGCTCCTCCCATTTTACTTACAATGACTTCAGTCCATTTCTCTTTTTTTCTGCCAATGTGAACTCCAAAAATGGCTTTCTGTAGGTTAGATCACCCACGATAAAGGACTGTTGCTCTATGCAGAAAAGTCATATGTGTCTGCCAGAGATCAGATGTTTACAGCTAATATTCTCCTCCAACAACAGAAAACAACATTAAATTAAACTCTACATACCTCATTTATGATGAATTTATTCTGGTTTTCATTAGTGAAACAAGGTCTACATAACTATTGCTATAAAGTAATTTAAAGAGTCATTAGAAATAGACACAAATATACTCCATAACTAAGTAGATAATAGAAAATTGAATTTTTGGCCAAGAGTATAAACTAAGTTACCAGTCAGGCATGGCATAACATTGGGATAAGATCTGGCTGATGTTCAAAGTCTATAATATTTTATAGACTTTGAACAGTTCTGCCCATTCTTAGAAAGATTTTTGCAACACCAGACCTAGAGTAGATGCATGTTCCATGCTTGCTCCAAAGGGTGCATCTGCAGATGTGACTACAGGAGTAATTTGGACCAGTGAGTCCAGAGAAAACAATTCTTCCTATTGCTTTGGATACTTCTGATGTGAGGGCATGAGACAGAGAGGTGCTTACTGTGCTGAGACTGTGTGTGAAGCAGAGCTGGGGGAATGGAAGGCACGGAAGGATCAAAGCAGAAGGGATGAGAGATGATGGCAAGGACCTGGCAGGGTTATTTGTGAAGCTACATGGAAGCAACAGGGCATGAGATCACCATACTCTAACTTTAGACTGTTTTCAGTACCCCAAAAGAAACCTGATGCCTTTTGGCAATCACTGTCTGCACTGCCTCCTCAGCTGCCCAGACTCTGCAAGGCCTCATTAGCTCTCTTTCTGTGGGTCAGGCTAGAATGAGCACCACCAGCACATTGTATCAGCACAATAATATAATTTTGGATTTTTCTTATTTGCTATTTGTACCCAGCATAATGTTTCCAAGGCTCATGCAATTTGTGGTCTGTAGTAAAACTCTTTTCTGTTTTTATTTTTTGTTTCTTTAGACAAGGTCTTAGGTAACCCAGGATAACCTTGAGCAACTGGTCTTCCTTATAGGCATACAACAGCATGTTCATCTCATTTCCTTTTATTGGAAATTAGTCTCTTATATGGATATACACTATGATTTATATCCATTAATTGATAGGCATGTGAGTTGTTTCCGCTTTAATTCATATGGGAATGCTGCTATAAACACTGGTGTGTACATATCTCATTCTTTTAAAGTACATAGCAGTTGCCAAGTCATACAGTAATTCCACTTTAACACTGAATAATTAATTACTTTATAGTTTTCTAAAGAGGAAGAGTACATAAAAGCTGTCTGGTTTGTTGTTACACATTTGCCTGTGATAGACCTTTAAAATGCCTTTCAATTTCTCAAAGGTTGTTAGTTATGGTCATAGTTCATTCTCTATTTTAGTAATTCCTTTTTTTAGTTTTTATTTTTCAATTTTAAGGATTAAACATGATTGGCAAATTCTTAACCAAATTAAACAAAAAAGGGGAAGACCTACTTTAATAAGACTAGAAGTTGAAAGGCAAACATTTTAACAGATATGAATGAAATTCCAGAAAATCATAAGGACATATATTATAAATTTGTTTCAATAAATTGAATCTGAAAAAAACTGGTGAGTTTTTAGATAGCAAAATTAAACCTAAATTCAATGAGTGATTTTAACAAATGCATACCTGCTTGAAATACTAATAGTATACTCCATACTAAAAATAAAAAAAACAGCAATAACAGAAACAAACACAAAAAAGTATGGACTTACTACAGAATTCTACTATAACTTAAAAAACTAAGACAAACACATGTCATATAATTCCATAAAACTTAAAAAATAAACAAAACCTTTAAAAGTGACAAAGCCAGCGAAACCCTGATCTTAATCATAGTATTACTTTTTTGAAATTTTTTATATATATATTTATTAAAAAGAGATGTCATTGTACACAAGAACTCAAGGCTAGAACATAGCTAAACAACAAAATGCCTCATTTCTGCATTGATGGCCTCTGGCAGGGGTGTGGGTGAGGAAAGACTTGTTTTCTTTAAGGGTCTGGCCACAGGGAGTTTAATTATGCTCCAGTAAATTAATGAGCAGCATGAACGAGCGGTTTTGTAAATGGAGAGATCATAAGAGTGGGCATCATTCTGAGAGGTCTGATAACTGAATTCCTTTTTTTTTTAAATAAACGTTTTGCTAGTTTTACTGATGCTTTCTAGTCTCAGCTATATTTGTTCCTATTCAGTTTTGGATTTAATTTGTTCTTTTGTTTTCTAGTTTTCTCTCCATTCCTTTGTCTTTTTAATCTCCTGCAGCAGAGGCTGAGAGCAAACTCAGTATGTAGTTGATCTAGTATGCTTCATCTCCTGCCTTCCCCTTCCAAGTGCTGGGATTGTAAGTGTGTACCACTATATCCATCCTCTTTGTTTTTTCTTCTAGTTCTTTTGTTTGTTTGTTTTTTAACTCAGCGGTGAGAAGGCAAATAGATTAGAACCAGAGTAACAGGAAGTCTACTATGAGATAAAGTCTTTCAGAAAGGGAAGTTGAGCCTATTATACCTCAGCAATATGGCTGCCCAAACATGACCAATGACAACACCAGTGAACAAGCTTTCGTGGAAGGGGGAGTCTCATGGGACCCACCTTAGGCAAAGACCACAGGCACCTAAAGACTGCTGAGAGAGGAAAAATTAGTCCTCCGCATGGATAAACCTCTTAATTTGTTATTCAGCTCTGATTGGTGATCCCCCAAATCAGATACATACAAGTAACTCTAAACAGATTCCCAAGGTTGTAATTATTTCTCTATGCATATAAACATGTATCTATCTATCTATACATATATGTTATAGTAACAATAAAAAAGAAGCCAAGAATTTGAGAGGGAACAGAAGGAGGTTTATGGAAAGAATAAGGAGAGAAAAGTAAAGGGAGGATGGTGCAATTCTATTTTAATTAAAAATATGTATTAATATTTTTTGAGACACTGTGTATTTCTGAATAGCCTGGAACCAACTATGTAGACCAGGCTGGCTCAAACTCACAGAGATCCACCTGCCTCAGCTTCCCAAATGCTGGGATTAAAGGTGTGTACCAGTACTGCCCAATATTATTTTACAATTTAAAAAACTGTGTAAATATGTTTGTGTGTGTGTGTGTGTGTGTGTGTCTGTTTGTGTGTGTGAATGTGATTTCATTGCCTAATGAGGACAAAGCACATTGAATGCCTTAGGGTTGGAGTTACAAGCTGCTGAGAGCTGCCTGATATGGGTGCTGAGAATCAGTTAGGTCCTCTGGAGGAGCAGTTTGTGTTTTTAACCACTAAGCACATCTCCAGCCCCCTGTGCTAACTTTAGGCAAAAGTTTAGCCATTGGATTGATATTTGAGATCTTTTTGCTTTGCAAACATAGATGTTCACAGCTGTGCATTTCTGAGAACTTTGTGAATTGCATCTCATAAAGGTAACAAAGGTAACACTGTCAAGCATTGATCAAGGAAGGTAAGTTAGGCATATTTCCACTGGAGAACTATGCTATGTGAACTACAGCTCTTAGGATTTACCCTAGTGTAGTGGTAAGGGACCATTAAGAATTGTTTTTAGTTACTAGTTGAAGGTTAGTCTTGTGAGGTTTTAACCACCTTGTAATTTTGGCTTTCTCAATAATCCAGGGCCAGAAAGAGCTAGAATTCAGTACTCTAAATGCTGGAGAGATGGTTCAGTGGTTTTAAGAACAGTGGCTACTGTACCAGAGTACTGGGTTCAAGTCCCAAAACCTACATGGTGGCTCACAGTGGTCTGAAACTCCAGTTCCAGGGGATCCAATGTCCTTTTCTAACTTCTTTGGCCACAATTCATACGTATGGTATGCATACACAAATGCAGGCAAGACACCCATCCACATAAAGTAAAAATAAATAAAATAAATTTTTTCTTTTTTTTTTCTTTCTTTTTTTTTCTAGACAAGGTTTCTTTGTATAGTCCTGGCTGTCCTGAAACTTGCTCTGTAGTTCAAGCTGGCCTTGAGCTCAGAGATCTGCCTGTCTCTGCCTACCAAGTGCTGAGATTAAAGGTGTGCACCACCATTGTTTGGCAATAAAATCTTAAAAAACAAAGACAGGGATTCAGGCCTCTACCCACAAAAAGGAAAGGGACATGGTGTCTAGTGCATGGACTGAGAGAATCTGCTGCCACAATCACATGTTGGCTTTTCTTAGTGGCAAGTATGTAAGGCACAGTGGTTTATTCCTCATTTTCCAGTGCTTGAGGATTTAATCTCAACATGTGTCAGACCATTGCTTCCTTAATAATCACTGAAAGAGGAAGGGGACCTCTGGGAGTCATGTGATTGCCATGTAAGCATGAGGACCAGATTTTGGATTCTCTAACAGCCACTTATAGACTGAGTGGGGTGGCACAAATGTGTGGCTCTAGCACTGAGTGGCCACAGTGGAGAGGTAGAGACAGGAGGATTCAGGGTACTTGCTGGCCAGCTAGTCTACCTTCAGGCTCTATGAAGAAGACTTATCTCAAAAACTAGGTGGTAAGTGATAGAGAGAGATACTCAAATCTGACTGCAGGCCTCCTCAGACAAGTGCACAGCTGAGTGTATACACAGGTGACACACATATGCATGAGACACAGAGACACACACACACACAGACACATAGAGACACACACAGACACATACATACACACACACACACACACACACACAGAGATAGACAGAGAGAGAGGCTATGAATGTTGCCCATTTGGTAGAGTGCTTGCCCTTGGCTACACAGTGAGTTGAAGCCAGCCGGAGCAACATGATACCATGTCTCAAATGAGACAAAACAAATATGTCTTTCAATGTGTAGTAAGCTCTAAGCTTTTGTAGTTTTTTTTAATCTCTGACTTACTTAACAAGTGGTCTTATCATGTCAATAGAACATTATGTCAATTATATCAATACTACTTCCTGTTCACTCCAAGGTCCTCAGTGTAGTAGACCAGCCTCAAGTTGACAGAGAACAGGAAAGATATCACAGTTCGTGATAAGGAGGAACTACATGTATACTGTTGTTCTTTCCATACAAATTTGAATTGCTTCGAATGTTTTTATTATTATTATTATTACTGTAGTAATTTGAAAGAAAATGGGTCACATAGGCTAATAGTTGTATTGGAATTCTGGTGTTACCCAAGAAGCACTAGTGACCTCAGAAGATCCAGCCCCTGATGGGGTGTGGCCAGGATTGATCAAAATCTGGGAACAGAGACCCCATTCTGCCTGTTTGACTCCTGCTTCTCTGGGAGTAGGCTGAACATGCAGCATGGAAGTTCTGAACCTCCTAGAATTCTATTGTATCTGTAAGTTCTTTCTTAATCCTATAATAAACATTAATCTTTCTATGATATATTGTATTTGAATAATTCCAGCCATAGAGAGCGGCACTATTAAGAAGTGTGCCCTTGTTGGAGGAAGTGTATCACTGGGGGGTTGGCTTGGAGGTCTCAGATTTTCAAACGAGGCTCAGTGGGTTATTCTTTTTTTTGCTGCCTGCCAATGATCCAGGTGTAGAATTCTCAGCTCCTTCTCCAGCATCATGTCTGTCTGCACGCTGCCAGGTCCCACTATGATGATAATGGACTAAACCTCTGAACTGTGAGTTTTAGTTAAATATTTTTCATTATATGAAATATTCTCATCAATAAGAAAATATTTTCCATGGTCATGGTGTCTCTTCACAACAATAGAAACCATAACTATGACAATTATTATTACTATTGGGACAATGTCTCACTGTACTCTCTTGGCAGCCTGGAGCTCACTATGTAGACTACGTTGTCTTTGAACTCACAGAAACCCACATGCCTGTGCCTTCTGAGTGCTGAAATTAAAGTCCTGTGCCACTATTCCCAATATTTGATTGTTGAATGTTGATGGGAATCCAAGAGAGTGGTTCTCGGCCCATTTATAGACACATGAATGTGCCACTTGATCAATACATACATATATGTGTCACTTTATTACTACATACATGTATGTACCACTTTATCAAAGGGTTGATTGGTTCTTGTAAAAGTATGCGTCTGATACAGACATACAGTTAAGGCTCTCTTTTGGTAACTTCGTGGTAATCAACATTTATACCATGTTAACTATATGATGAGAGCCACAGACCCGGAGAGTCTGACACTGCTTCAAATGTCAGGCTATCTTAGCTTAGTGTTAATGCCTTTTATTTTAAGACTGAAAACCTTCCCACTAAACCTGACACGGGATTGTGCTATCCACTCTCTCCATTCTTATTCAATGTAGTGCTAGAAATATTAGCTAGAAACAACATGGTAATAGAAGCAAATATAAGGTATACAACTAGAAAAATGAAGAAGACAGAGTATTCTTGTTTGCAGGATGATAACTTTCTATATAAGAGACCCTAAAGATTTCATTGGGAAACTACTGAGACCTGTTTAAACAGTGGTTCTCAACCTGTGAGTCATGACCCCTATAGGGTTGGTTGAACCACCCTTTCTTAGGGGTCGCCTAAAACCATCAGAAAACATAGGCATTTATATTATGATTTATAAAAGTATCAAAATTATGAAGTAGCAATGAAAAATAATTTTATGGTTGTGGGTCATCCAACCTGAGGAACTGTGTTAAAGGTTTTCAGTGTTCGGGAGGAACTGTGTTAAAGGTTTTCAGTGTTCGGAAGGTTGAGGAGAATGGGTAAGTTACAGAATTAACATACAAAATCAGTAGCCTTCATATAAACCAAAAGCAAACATATTCGGAAAAAAAAAAAAAATCAAGGAAACAAATCACATCCAGAAGAGTTTAAAGCAAATATCTTGGCATAAATCTAACCAAGGAAGTGAAAAGCCTGTTTTACATAATAAAGAACGATTCTTTTCAGGTTTGACAGGAGAACACTGAGCTGTATTTCAGGTGGAATATCTTTTAGTAATGCTGGCCACCCACAGCTGGGATAGGAGATCCAACAACCTAGAAGAACAAAAGATATTTCTTACTTTCATATACTTGTAAAAGGAGAGGATCTTTGACGCCTTATTATAGGGTGAATACTGTGACTTGGAGCCGCTATGTATTGGTAGCTTAGAAAAGGAATCAGACAAAATACAAGAGCATAAAAGAGGTTGCTTTGGGTCTGGGCAGTGAGAAGCTGGTCTTATGGCTCCACTTTTCCTGTGTTCTGGCGGTAACAGCTGAGAGTCAGCCTGTTGTAGCTGGTGGGGAGAGAAGCTGCAGATTGGATAGATGATTCCCTCTCCAACAGCAGGATCTGTGATCTGGCATTCCAGCCTTTATTTTGCTTTGTTTCAGACAGGATTTTTCTGTGTAGCACTGGCTGTCCTGGAACTCACTCTGTAGACCAGGCTGGCCTCAAACTCAGAGATTCTCCTGTTCCTGCCTCTTGAGTGCTGGGATTAAAGGCGTGTGCTACTGGCACCTAGCAGCCTTTTCTTCTTACATAAAAAGAAACAGCTGTATGGGAAAGGGTATCCATAGGAGGTAAGGCCCATGGGATTATGACATTGACCTCAGTTCTGGCTACTTACTATTTAATTAGGGTGTCAAAGGGAATGAAGGACAACACTTTCCCTTTCAATCCTATAGTCGGTTAGTTGGTGATTCCTGAGTCTGGGTCTGGTGTCTATTATTGAACCAAAATAATAGACATATATTTTATAAAGAACCAAAATAATTAAACTCAGAGAAAACATAATATAAAGAACCAAAAAAATTAAACTCAAAGAAAACAAAGCAAACATCAACAGCCTTGACATTGAGACTCCTAAGAAACATGACAACTTCCAGGACAGCCAGCACTGTTACATAGAGAAGCCCTGTCTGGAAAAACCTTAAAAAAAAAAAAAGGCAAACTGGGCAGGGTGACATGTGTCTAGCACTCAGAAGGCAGAAACAGTTGGATCTCCAAGAGTTCTAACCCAGTCATACATAGTAAGACTTTGTCTCAAGCAAACCAACCAACCAACCAATAAGCACAAACACAGGGCTGAAGAGATGGCTTAGAAGTTAAGAGCATTTGCTGTACTCATAGACAACCTGAGTTTAGTTTTCAGAATCCACCTAGAACAGAACCATGTCTAACTTCAGCGCTAGGGTATCCTATGCCTCTGACCTTTGTAGACACTCACATTCATGTATATAAAACAACAACAAACACACACACACACACACACATACATACACATATATTTAAAGGGTTAAAAATGAGAATGAAAAATAAAACAAACACAAACATGGATAAGGGCAATAGGGACCTTTGTACACTGTTGGTGGGAATTTAAAATGATTTGGTCTCTACTAAACCCATTTTAGAGGGTCTTCAAAAAATTAGAAGCACCTCTATCATATAATTCAGCTATATCTCTCCTGTGTATTTATCTGAAGGACTTTTAGCTGCCATACCAAAGAAATACTTGCATATCAATGTTTACTACAGCACTGTGAGCAATACCTAAGTTGCAGAACCAGGCTTGAATTTCCAAAAGCAGAGGAAATGGATAAAGCCAAGGAGACACACACATGGGAATTTCGTTTGCCAGAAAGAATAACAAGTTAGGTCATTTGTGGGGAAATGGATGTAACTGAGACCATCACAGTAAGCAAATTAGGCCAGTTGCAGAAAGACTAATATCCTAGGTGTTTCTCATTTGTGGCTGCTGGATTTTATGCAGTTCCAAAAGTGTCTAGTGAGATAAAGGAGGGAGAAGAAGGCCAGGATAGGGGAGAATCAGAAGTGGGGAGATAAGCTTAATACACAGTATATATGTATATGAAAATTAAAGTCAAACCTAATTTTAAATGATATTTATATATGTAGTTGTTTATTACTGAGAAGTTTTTGCTTTGTAGACCTGTCTAGTCCCTGACTTATTATCCTCCTGAGATTACAGGTGTGTGCCACCATGTCTGGCTTATTTTTGTGTTTTTGAGAATCTTATTATATAGCACTGGCTGCCCTTGAACTGGCATCAATCTTCCTGCCTCAGCCTATCAAGTGCTGACATTATATGGGCTCCTTACCTGATTTCAAAGCCTCACCTTGAACTTTTATGTAATAAGGCCTCCCTTAAAACTGAGGCTTGTGTGAGTAATTACTAACTGTAAAGTATGGCTCCCCCAGTCTTACACACAAAAACAGAGGAAATGGCAGCTTTCATCTGTGAGTTCATTGGGAAGCTGACTTTGGCCAGGATTCATGGATCTCTAAGAGCTCCACTGAAACAGCAGAACCTAAGGGGAGTTGGTGTGCTTTTGCTATTCTGTCACTTTAGCTGTTGTATGTCTAGCAAATCTGAAAAAAGTTAGAGTCCTCTCCTCTAGCATTTTATTGTGGCAAGTGGCCACAGGTATTCTCCATAATGAATTTGAGGAAATTTTATTGCATATGCTTATTGTAGTATTATACACTAAGTATACTTATTGTAGTAGTATATGTTCCTTTAGAAGGGGTCATTCTCTTCAGTAGTTGACACTGTCTCACAGGACTGGTGGAAGATTGCAGTTTTTAAATGTAGAGGCTGATGTCTGTCTTAGACTTTCTACTTACTGACTTTGAAGTCAGCTGCTATGTTACCTCTAAGAATTCATAGTAGGGCATTGAGATGGACTGGTAAAGATTTGGAACCTTTGAGTAATCACTCTCACCTTGCTTTGACTAGTAACTGTTACAACCTAGTTACTAACTTTGTGGAATTTATTACATAGTGAAAAATTGCTTCACTAATTTCTGTCTAGCTTGGCTTTGGAGAAACACTGTGTTCGAAATTCTTAAAGAAACAATGGCTACTCTCTTGTTGTGAAGCAATCCTTTTCTACACGATGAATATGTGTTACTTTTCTTGGTTAATAAAAAGCTGACAGGTTGGAAGCTGGGCAGGAAGTTAGGTGGGGAAACCAGACTGAGAATGATGTGAAGAAGAAAGGAGGATTCAGGAGAGATGTCAGCCAGCTGCTGAGCACGCAAGATGTATAAAATTGAGGTAACAAGCCAAGAGCCACGTGGCAAAGCATAAATAGGAATATGCATTAATTTAAGTGTAAGATTAACTAAGCATTTATAATTTATATTCAAACTCTGAGTTGGTTATTTGGAACTGGGAAATTGGGATAGGAAATGCCCATTTACACTCAATCACCAAACATTTGTTTTTGAGACAGGGTCTGAGGTAGCCTAACTTGGCCTTGAACTCACTGAACTGTAGATGGGCTGCAACTTCAGGCCCCCTGCTTTTACCTCTCTAGTGCTAAGATAAAGGCATTCACCAGCACCACTGCATCCGGTTTTACCTGATGCTGGAACTTGAATCAAGAGTTTCAGGAATGCTGGGCAAGCATTCCAACCAACCTACATCTCTAGCCCATACAACAGTATCTATCTTTCTATCTATCTATCTATCTATCTATCTATCTATCTATCTATCTTCTATCTTCCTAGCTATCATCTATCCACTTTCCTATCTATCATCTCTCTATCATCTATCTTCCTATCTATCTATCTATCTACCTACCTGCCTACCTATCTGTTTTTTTTAAGACAAGGTTTCTTAGGGTAGCCTTGGCTATATTGGAATTCACTTTGTAGACCAGGCTGGCCTCAAACTCATAGCAATCTGCCTGCTTCTGCCTCTCGAGTACTAGGACTAAGGATGTGAGTCATCACTGCCCAGCACAACGTTTATTTTAGTTAATTATTTTGAGGGTGCTTGATACTGAATCCAGAGCACTCCAGGCAAGAGTTCTACCACTGAGCTTTACCATTAGTCATTTTTTTTGGAGGGGGGGTGAGTTACATTTGTTTTAAGACATGTAGCTGTCATGTAGTCTAGCTTGCCCTTGAACTTCTGATGAAACTGAGAATAACATTAAACTCCATAGCCTCTTGATTCTATAGCTTGAGTTACAGTCTGTGTACCAGTATGCTGATTTGTTTGGTGCTTGGGATCAAACCCAGGATGTTGTGCATTCTAGATAAGGATCCTACCAAGATCCTCCTTTGTTTGTGAGACAGGGTCTTGCTGTAGGGTCTATGATGGTTTGACTCATGGGAGTCTTCTTGTCTTAGCCTCTTGAGAAGTGGAATTATAGAGAATTGACACCATGCCTGGCTAAAAGTTTATTCTTTTTTTGTTTTAGTAGAAACACTGTATTCTGTGTCCTCTGAAAACATATTTCTGCTTTTTCTCTCATTTCTCTCAGCCTTCTGAATCGTGCTTCACACTGCCCAGATGTTCCAGCATCTCTGTCTTCATTACTCTAGGACCCAGAGTCCAGGCTATGATTGAGACTAAGCTTTAGTGAGGCATCTCAGATCTGCGCTAGGACTGGCTTCAAGTTTTTAGAAGAAGGAAATTAGGAAAGATCAAAGACTGAAGGTCTGAGAAATAGAAAGAAAATGCAGACAGCTTGATGCTGAGGCTTAGAAGAGAAAATTCTCTAGGGAGACTATTCTGTATCTTTAAGTTGTAAATTCAGAAAAAACAAAAACAAAAAAGCCCAAGAAGCATATACTGTAGGTCTGTTCTGACCTCTTGTATGGTGGTAAGGACTGAAGCCAGACAGTTTATTATTATTGCTTTTTTCTCCCCTATGTTCTCTCTCTCCCTGTCTCTTCCTTTCTCTCTCTCTTTCTCCTGTATCTTCACTATCTCTTGTGTGTATGTATTTTAGTGTCTCTCTGTCTCTCTTGGCTCCACCCTGTGTCTTTCAGTATCTGTCTCTGTCTCTCTTTGTCCCTATCTCTCTGTCTCTGTGTCTCTCTGTGAGTGTGGATATTACAAGGTATTTAAATGTATTCCAAACTTGCTGGGATTACAGGTTTGTACTACCAGCCAGAGACCATAGCGAATTAATCAGGAAGGTGCAAAATACTCAGCATGACTGACTGACTAACCCTAACCCTAATCCCGACCCCCAGGATATTCAGGTTCTGAGCCTTCAAATTAGTGATATCAAAGCTTCTCTTCCTCCAGCTAGTTTGGGTGACTTCCTGGAAGTTAGTTCTTCTGCCCATTAACAGGAGTCTCAACCGATTTCAGAATGTAGTCTTTTTTATTTACTTCACTGCACCCTTTAATAAAATGAGACTAGGTTGAACTTGGCATTGTCCTCTTAAGGACTGAATGTGAGGGCTGGGGATGTCTAGAGCCTGGCAACAGAAGGAAAAAGTGATTAAAATCAACACAAAGCTTGCTTCCGTGCTCTCCAGAAACTTCTAAGGACACACTGAAATGGAAACAAAGAGATCAAGTTTAAGAAAGGGATAACAGCCTTGATTTCTGTTAATCTGCAAAGGCCAATTTTCTTTAGAGTAAAAAGCCTTGGAAAAGAAAATTAGCCAAATGAACTGGTGTGTCTGTGGGGCTGCCAGCTTCCACGCATCCAGACACATTGTCGAACTGATTTTCTCCTTCATTATAGGCAGGCAGGAGCCTGCATGCAGTTCCCTGATGAAGCAGAAGGGATCCTGGCAGATGCATATCACAGGCAATTGTTGTGTGACTCAGGGCTGAGGCTGGGAATCTTGGGAGTTGAAGTGAGGACGAGGTGGGAGGGGTTTCCCTTCAGAGGCTGGTGTTGGGAGGTGTTCTAAAGTGAACTCCTTCACACATCATACTTTTAATGAAAGCTCAGGACTTAGCAACTCTCACTTTCTTGAGCAGGTTATGCTTTTGATTTCTGCCTTTCCTCACTACCTCTTTGTGCTTTTCTGGGTCATTTTAATTTTCCTGAAGCTTGCCCAGCTTTGTGTTTTAGCCTTTGAAAATATTTAGAGCCAATCTCATCACTGATAAAGCTATCCTTATTGAGGTGTCTAAGCAGTTTTGTGGATTTAACTCTTAGAACACTGGTTATAACACTGGGAGTTATTAGGATTTCTCCTGGTCCTCCATTACAGACAAGATTAGGCATGTTCAGCCCATAGATGTGGCACCGCACTGCAGTTACCCAAGACAGCATTCCTGCATTCCCTCTCTCCTCTCTTCCTTCCCCTTTCTCTATCTTTTGCAACCTTGCTTTTCTCTCTCTCTCTCTCTCTCTCTCTCTCTCTCTCTCTCTCTCTCTCCCTCTCTCTTTTTCAAGACAGGATTTCTCTATGTATCCTTGACCATCCTGGAACTCCCTCTGAAGACCAAGCTGGCCTTCAACTTGGAGATTCACCTACCACTGCCCCACCAAGTGCTGCAATTAAAGGCATGGGCCACCACCACCTGACTGTCTTCCTTCTTAGTGTTATGATTTCTACTCTGCTAGTTTGATTTTCTCACAGGCCTATTGTGAGGTTTAATAACATACAAGGAAGTATTTTACATTTCAAGTCCTATGGTATTGTTTTGTGATTATAACAGTAACCTCTGTGACAATTTGGAATGAGGATCAAGGATGACATCATCGAAGGAAATATAGCAATGACTTGCAGGTTCCTTTGTGCCTGCTCCGTACAGGAAACTGGAGGAGAAACAGTGAATCTGTAATGTTTGGCTTGTCAGCAGTAGCTATTCTTTGATATCATTTCCACAGTGTCAAGGGCACTCTGTGTATCCACACAGCTATTTGGAAATAGCATATGCTTTAGGGGTTATTAGTCATAATTTTTATTGGGCCCTTCAAACTGTAAATATATTTCTTTTCTACAGCCATTTTGGAATGTAGGTGTAGCCTTTCTTGGTCCCTTAGTGTCCCTAACAATCTTCAGCATCCCTTTTCTCACAGACTGACTGGATCTCTCTTCTGAAGTCAAGAGCAGCCTGAAGCTTTGGAGAGCTTCTGATACCACGGTAGTGAAAGTCTGTAGAGACAGATGTATAGCTATAATATGAGTTTTTGGCCTGGCCTAGCCTTATGGATCATACTGCTGCTGCTTAGCCCCCCTAAAGTTATTCAGAAGTTCATATTAATCACATGCTGCTTGACCTAAAGCTCAAACATTGCTAGTAATTGTTGCATCTTAACCCATTTGTATTAATTTGTCTTGTTACATGGCTTTCGGCTTATTTATTTTTCTATATTTTGTTTATTGGGTTACTCTGCCCTCCTTGCCCTGGCCAAAAAACTCATACAATATATAGCTTTTCATGTAACTGAGCATTTCATGAGTGACTTTTTTATGCTATTTATGTGTGTGTTCATGTTCATATGTACTGTGTGTGTGTGTGTAGGGCATAGAACAGAGGAAAACTTCAGTTCTCATTCCTAGCTATCATCCACCTTTTTGTTTGTGTTTTGAGATTCGGTCTCTCACTAGCTTTGAACTTAATAAGCAGCCTAAGCTGGCTAGTCAGTGAGCCTCCAGAGATCTGTATACCTCTGCCTCTCTAGCACTGTGGTTACAGGTAAACAGCACAATGCTTGGCTTTTTTAAACATGTATAATTTGAGAGCCAACCAAACTCAGATCCTCATGACCTGAGTAAAGTAAACACCTTATTGACGCAGCCCAACATTTCAGATGTTCTCACCTTTCTGTACTGAACATTAGTTAACAATGCTTGATGTAATATAGACCCAAAGCCAATCTAGCTCCTATCCAATTGGATACATGCTGAGATTCCAAGAATGGACATTTGAAGGATCCTTGTTAGGTCTGCCTCTCAAGATGACATGGAAGGCTGACATGTGCTTTCCAGGTGCCTTAGTTCAGGTTACGATCACACTGATGAAACACCATCATCAAAGGGTTTATTTGGTTTAAACTTCTACATCATAGTCTATCACTAATGAGAAGTCAGGACAATAACTTAAACAGGGTAGGAACCTGGGTGCAGGAGCTGATGCAGTGGACATGGAAGGATCCTGGCTTGCTTCCCAGGGCCTACTTAGCCTGTTTTCTAATAGAATCCAGGACCACCAGCCTAGGGATGATCCAGCCCAGAATGGACTGAACCCTCCCCAATAGCTACTAATTAGGAAAATTCCCTACAGTTTTGCTTATAGCCCAGTCTTATGGAGGCATTTTGTCATTTGGGGTTTTCTTCTCTCATATGATTCCAGATTGTGTCAACTTGATATGAAATTAGCCAGCACTCCAGGTGAACACTGTCTGCCCCAATGCTCTTAACACAAAATGTATTCAGAGCTGAGATACCTGCTTCTTGCTGCAAGGACATTATCTTTACTTGAGCACTAATAATAAGATTTGAATGACTTATATCAAAAAAACACGGAGTAGGCTTTTCTCTCCTGAGCTCAAAAGTTGACAGAATAGACTATTCTCTCCTGTCATTCTCCTCTTTACACCCTATTCCATTTTGCATAACACACTACAAGTGTCATATCCTGTGAGCTTTTTCTTCACTGGAATCAATAGGAGGCACAAGATTCTGGGACTAAGCACCCAATGACCAGGGTTGATTACCAATGGGGATAGCTGAATCCTAGAGGAAGATCTATGTGGTGTTCGAGAAATGCCGCAGGTTTGTGACTAACAAGATGGCCAGCATCCTCCCAGCATGATTCTTTCTTCCCATAGTCAACTGTCCCTGCAGGGGATAGTAAAGTGGCTTAGTGGTAGAGCGGTGCTGTGCAACCATAGACTCAGAATTGAAGCATCTTCTGCAGGAAGGAGGTGCACTCATGCCACTCAGGGAATCAAACTTTGCAAGCGTGGGAAAGCTGAAACTTACAAGGTGCACTTGACCCATCTCCGCAAAGTTATAAAAGCAGGGAACAAATGCTGGGGATGTGATGGGGGTGTGGTGGGGGTGTGTGTTGAAGGTGTGGACTGTCTAACTAGTTGGGCTGCCAGGAAGAGACTCTGAACCTGTAGAGCTGCCTGAAAGCCTGTCAGAGAGCTCCTGGGCTATGACTTTTCTGAATCATCACTTGTACTGGGGTGATGCCTTTGAGTCATTCCCTACTCCTGTAAGTAACCCTGAGAAAATAACTGGTTCACCAAGTTGAACTTTGATGAGATAGTTTCTTTGGTCTGTTAATGGTGTCTTCACTGGGGTAAAAATAGATGTTTATTCCTGTCTCCCAGGAAGATTCTCACACAAGACACATTTACTTGAGGCCCTGAGTTCAATCCCACATAACACAAAAAGAACATAAGTTAAAGGTCAGTTATCTCTGCTATGATCACATTGTGTTACACCTGGGTCTGTGCTTCTGGCCCCAGGATCACACTATAACTGTGTTTTCTCTGTGGGGGTCAGAGTGTCCTTGAGAAGAGCTGCTTTTGGCTCAAAACCAAACATGAAAAGAGAAGCTCCCGTTCCCCTCCTTCTCCAACCAGGAGAGGACCATCACACTTTCCAAGAGACACTCTTATCCAGCCCCAACTAAAGATTAGCCCAGCATTTCATTGTTTAATCACTTAATGCTCAATGCTATATACAATAGCACGGTGGGGGTGGGGGGAAGTATCTGAAGGCTTTGAACATCACAAATGCCAGACAATTTCACTAAACGGGAACCTAGTCATGTTTTCCTTGATTATGAAGCAAGATTTTGTGCAAGGGGTTTTAGTTTTATTGCTGAAGTGATGTTGCAAGATTGTCAACTTTAAATAACACTCCATTCACCATTAAACCTAGTTCAGGACCAGTGGGTGCTCAAAATGAGGCACAAAGTGGGAGTCTGTTTCTGGGAGAATGGCTGTAAATGCTAATTTAGATCTATAGGGAAAGACAATGGGCATTGCAGATGTGGAAGTGCTGCAGATCAGATGGGAGGAAGCTGGGAGGCCATTGGGTTCTGAGAAGACACTTCCCAAGGAATAGCACAGCTCCATCTCCTCTGCTCTGGACCCAGACATTGTTACTTACAGCAGAGAACTCATCATGTGTTATTCTTTTCATTTTACTCATTTATAGTTTTGATATTTATTTCAAACAAAACTTGAAAATTATTGAAGTCAACTGATAGTACTGTCTCTAAACGGAACAAACACTTAAATTAAGAACTCACCTTATGAATAACCCAATCAAAAAATGGGGTACAGATCTAAAAAGGGAATTCTCAGCAGAGGAACTACGAATGGCTGAAAGGCACCTGAAAAAGTGCTCTTCATCTTTAGCCATCAGAGAAATGCAAATCAAAACAACTTTGAGATACCACCTAACACCTGTTAGATTGCCTAAGATAAAAGGTACAGATGACAGCTTATGCTGGAGAGGATGCGGAGCAAAGGGAACACTCCTCCATTGTTGGTGAGAGTGTAAGCTTGTTCAGTCACTTTGGAATGCAATATGGAGGTTTCTCAGAAAATTGAATCAATCTCTCCAAGGACCCAGCAATACCACTTCTGGGTGTATACCCTAAAGAGGCACATTCACACTCCAAAGGTATTAGCTCAACTATGTTCATAGCAGCATTATTTGTAATAGTAAGAACCTGGAAACAACCTAGATGTCCCTCAACTGAAGAATGGATTAACAAACTGTGGTACATCTACACAATGGAATACTACTCAGCAGTCAGGAAAAATGATATCCTAAAATTCGCAGGCAAATGGGTGGATTTGGAGAATATCCTCCTGAGCGAGGTATCACAAACTCAGAAAGATAAGCAGGGGATGTCCTCACTCATTAGTGGTCTCTAAACAAACAAACAAGAAAAAAAGCCAAGCATGCCCAAGCTGCAAACCACAACCACTGAACAGCTTGGGATCAGAAACACCCTGGACTGACCCTTCGGATCCCACTCCAACTATAGGAACACCTGACTCACTCTTGAGGGTGGGGGGACAAAACTGGATTTGGCCAGGAGTGGAGACTGATCTAAGCATTATTGGGTCAGTGGGACCATAGGACTGTCTGCTCCCTGCCCAGGGAGTGGATGGGGAGTTGTGGAGAAGAAAAAAATGACCTGATGTGGTGGGAGGGGGAAGGGACCTTGAATAAGGATATACAGGGATTAAAAAAAAAATTTAGAGGGAAAGCTGAAAACAAAGTAAATATATGTGTAGAAATCTTATTTGCATTTCCACCCTTGATAAGTCATGCTTGTGATTTTTATCTTCTTCATAGTTATTGTTAACTTATCAGCATTTTAAATTCATTTTACTGTTTTTCTTGATAAATACAAAATAAATAAAGAAGAAGGAAAAAAAAAACTCACCTTATGCTCTGGAGAAGCAGATGTAGTGAAGGTTTCTCCTTTTCTAGAATGATGACAGAAGCAGCTTGTAGTCTTTCTTGCATGCTTTGGTTGGGGCTACTTTCACACTGAGTCCCACTGACAAGTGTGAATTGGAGGAGAGGCAGATGCGATGTGCTTGGCTTCAAAACATCAAATGAACCTTGTGCATGGAATAAACTTAAGTTTTCCATAGGTCTCCATTCCCGGTACTATTCTTCCCTTCTTTTGTTAGGTAATCTCTGTGCTGCTCTTTCCTCCTCCCATTTCTTCTTCCATTTCATTGGCATTAGAGTATTTCTTTCAAATCACTCAAAGTCACATTTTTCTAGCTGACCAGGTTTAAGATATGCCAATTTATTGATGGCAAAGACTGTTAGCCAATCAAATGCCATCAGTGGTCCACAGGAAACTCAAGCAATTGACTATCCACAAGCCTGGTTTTCATGGAGAAGGCTGAGCTATGTTTTAAATGTTGGTTCCCTTCAAAAGACATTGGAGCTTAATTGATACTGTAACAGTATGGAGCAAACCTTTAAGCAGTGATTAGCCCATGAGGACTCCTCCCTCATGAACGGAGTAATGTCATTATTGCATTAATTGAAGAGCTGCCTTCTGAGCAGTAGGGAACATCTGGGTTCTCTCTCTCTCTCTCTCTCTCTCTCTCTCTCTCTCTCTCTCTTCCTCTTTCTCTCTCTCTCTCTCCCTTTCTCTCTCTCTGATTGAGTTTTCCACCTTCTACCATGTCAGATATAGCCTCTTTAATCTTTCCAAGGATATATATCTGTGAGCCAGTGAGTTCTGTTTATTATGAAATACCTAGTCAGGTATTTTTTTAGAATAGTCAAAAATGAACTATAGCAGTCAATGTCATAGGGATAGCATAACAAGAAAAGGGAAACACTGCCAGCTTTCTCAGAAGCCCCAGGAAGGAAGAGAGTGTGGGGGTTATTTCAGATCATCTATTATCGTAGACTAATTGACTAATTGCAACTTAGTCAGATCTTCCTTTACTTTAAAGTTATTTTATTTTTAAACATTTTCATTAAGTTTTATTTATTTGAGAGAGAGGGAGGGAGGGGAAGAGAGAGAGAGAGGAGCGGGAATCAGAGTGGAGTGGAGGTCAGAAGATACTTTGATGAAGTTGGTTCTTGCTCTTTACCCTTCCTTTGTGTTCCTGGGATGAACTCAGCTCATCAGGTCTGGTGGTGAATGACTTTACCTCCTGTGCTAGCTCGCCTTGCTTCCCTTAAGAAAAAATGTTTTGGTCCACTACATTGTGTAACCGTGTGTCTTATATATTTCTCTATCCTGTGCTTCAGCACAGCTTTCTTGTTGATCAGTGACACAGAATAATGTACTACAGGACCAGCAGAGAATGACCTGACTTATAGACAACAGACTCAAGGCTAGTGCAACGTGCAATCACCCAACATTTACATATTTTCATGAAGCTGGCAAATGGTAGCTCTTTAGAGTTTTCAGTGGATGACTGGATACACAGGCACATGCAAACATACAAACGATGAAGGACAGAAGACACAGTAATGGCCACAGCAGGGACGACAAGAGACAAAAGTGCCCTCTGATGCACACGGCCCAGGCTGTGCTCAAATTATCTAACAAATACTGAATGATGCGCTAAGCCATGCTCATCCCTGTGTGCATCCCTTCTTAATATCACACTCAGCAAGCCTCCCTTTCCTAGCTTGAATCAGCCATGTTTGGAGGTATTTGTGCTGTGAAAATCAACAGATCCCCTGAATCAGGACAATTTGTGCATGTAGTGGTTGGTTTGTAGGATTCCTGAATCTGAAACATCATGTTTTCTTAAGCCGCTAGGAGTTTCTCTAGCATATTACAAATCCTAAGAATTGGTTTGCAGAACATCTGAATTTTCTATGGTATTATGTTTACAAACATTCAGAAGACTGAGTGTGAGCTTTAGAATCTGCAAATGGACCTTTTCCTCTTTTGAGTAATAATTTATGAGTTTTCTGTACTTTTCTCTCAATTCTTTCTCTTTATCCTTCCTGAGTAACTTAATCCCTCGATTTACAAAAATATATTTAAGATAACAATCTTCCTGTGCAAATCAAGTCACCTTCAGTTCTTTAGAAAGCCTTACAATGCAGTCTTGTCCTTAGAATTTCTATGTTTAGAATTTGGTTGTTATCTTGGCTATTTTGGGGAGTTGCCCAGAATTGAACCTAGGGCTTTGTGCATACTACTCATGTAATGTAGCATGAGTTATACATTTAAGCCAGTTATTGTTGCTCTTAGTAATTACTTGAATTAGTTACTATGAATTAATTCCAAATCAAGGGCAGTAAGTACCTCCGAGTTCCTCTGAGCTGCATGACGTCAAAACATGTTCCAAATGGCACAAGAAGAAAGCATGTCCATGAAAGTGAAAGAGCAGAGACAGACCAAGTACTAGATCTAAGGAGGTCAGTGCTCTTCTCTAACTCTTAAATGACTTGCATTATGGAGTGAATCTGACCTTAACTGGTTAAAGAGTAGGTAAGCAAGTTGGAGCTTACAGGATGCCTGTCATGTCTAGCAGGTACCACAGTTAGAAACAGAATGACAGCATACAACTGCAGGGCACTTCAGTTATTTGTGGCTAAATGCAAGGGTTTTGGTGGTGGAATGGTGTTGCTACAGGTTATCACAGCAGACAGGCAGCTAGTAATGAAGGTCGGAATGAACAGGACAAGCTGCATCTTGCTGATAGCTCTGCTCCTCTTTGCCTTAGCAGCTATGATCTTCTGAGAACAAGGATTTAGAGCTTGACTCTCTTCTCATTGCTCATGTAGATTTCCCTTGAGGCCAGCACTAATCAAGACAAGGCAAAAAGTGACTCTGGTCAGCTTTAAGCAGATAAGGCTGGCAGCCATTAATGAGAAAGACTGAAGATCCTTCCATGTTGCATCTTTCTACCAAGAAGAACTGTCAGGCTGTTGACTCTTCACAAATGACCACCAGTGGCCTGTTCTCTCACAAGACTATTTTCCCTAAGTGTGGGAACTTACATATGTATAGCATGTGCTGTTAAACATATATCCATTTTCCTGAGATTTTGTTTTCAAAGCAAAAACGTATAATAGTTCTATAGCAGTAATTGCTACTTGATCTTAAGAATTAAAAATCTTTAGTTTCTGCAACAATAGAAAGCTGTACATTTTGGAACAAAGATGATAATGGACAATAGCCATTGACTGAATTCATGTGAGACCACAAAAACACATGAGCTGTTGGGACAGAAATAAGTCTTTTGTGAAGTTAGCATGACTACCCCATTCTGTGGGTAAAGGTCACTGAAGCCCAAAAGCACTCTGAGGTTTATCCTCTATCAGCATACCCTTTGGCTGAGCTCTGTGTCTCCTCCTCCTCTAGAGTGGAAGAAGAGCACAGTAGGCATACCACCTGCTTCTTCTGAGCACTTCTGGGCAAGATAAACTATTTTCTTTTCTTTTTAAATTTTTTATTTATTCTTTTATGCACACACACAGATGTTACTGTTTTTATTACTGTTATTACTGTTTTACCATTTTTTTCTCTTATTAGACCCCTTTTTCTTCTCAAGTTAAAAGTTTCCCCACACTTTCTCTCTCTCTCTCTCTCTCTCTCTCTCTCTCTCTGTGTGTGTGTGTGTGTGTGTTTGTGTGTGTATGTGTATTTATTTAATCAGGGGTTGCTTGAATGAGTCAAATTAGGAGATTGTTTAGTTGCGTGAGGGCAATTTGTCAGTGACTTTGGGAATATGACTCGCTATTCCTCAGCCAACATTAACTGTCCATAGCTCCTGGGGAAGGTATGAGGCCTTATGCCCCTGTTCCTTTTCATAATAGGATGCTGATGGGCCCAGCCATGGGCAGGTTTTGTGTAGGTTGCTATTGCTGCTAAGAGTTCATGGGTTGCTCAGCCAGGCCATGCCTAGAAGACAGTATTTCATGACACTCCTTTCTCTTTCCTTGTTCTTAACCCTTTTCATCCCCTCTTATATGATATTCCCTGACCTTTAGGTGGGCTTAGATAGATGTCCCATTTGCAGCCGAGAGTTCAGAGGTCACTTATTCTTGGTACTTAGACCATTTGTAAGTCTTTTCATTAACAATTGCCCACTTCAAAAAGAAGCTTCCATGTCCAGGGCTGAACATGGCATAAACATATCTATAAGGTGGTTTGACGCACACCCATTTGGCAAAGAAATCATAGTAGTTTCTTCCACCAGGCCTCTCTTTTAATTTGTATATATGTGCATGCATATGTGTAGATGTGTGCACGTAACCTTGTTCCACAGTGTGTGGTATGTAGGTCAGCGGACAACTTTCTGGAGTTCATTATTTCCTTCAACCATGTGGGTCTTGGGGATCTAACTCAGGTTTTCACTCTTGGGTAGCAAATGCCTTTAGTCCCTGAGTCATATTACCTACCCAATGTTTATTATTTTGTATTTTTTTGTATGTTCTATATATTAATTTTCCAACAGATTTATAGGTGGCAAAGATCTATCCCCATTCTATAGGTTACCTCTTCATTCTATAATTTTCCTTTGCCCTATAGATTCTTCTATGTTGAGATATATTCTCTTTATTTCTAGTATATTCAAAGTTTTGTGCTTTTTTTAAATTATGAAAAATGTTGGATTTTGTCAAAAGCTTTTCTGCATCTATTATAATGATCATGTGATTTCTTTCTGTGATATGAAACATTTATTGATTTGTATATTTTGGCCCATCACTGGAAATGAAGTCAACTTGATCATAGTGAAGGATATTTTATAAAAATATGTGTGTGTGTGTGTGTGTGTGAGAGAGAGAGAGAGAGAGAGAGAGAGACAGAGAGAGAGAGAGACAGAGAGACAGAGAGACATTGAGCATGTATGTATGTACCATGGTAGTATGTGGAGAATGGAGTCCATCTTGTGAGAGTTGGTTTTCTCATTCCACCATTTGGGTTCTGGGGTTCAGCTTAGGTTGGTAAGGCTGGTGGCAAGTGCTTTTCCTGTTGAGCCATCTTACCAGCCATGTATGATTGCATTGCTTTCATTTTTCTATACTTTTATTGTATGTGGATGAGTGTTTTGACTGAATCTATGTCTGTGGCACACATGAGCCACATGTGTGTAGTGCCTGAGAAGTTTTGAAGAGGGAATTGGGTCCCATGGGACTGGAGTTCTAAAAACTATGAGCCACCATGGTGGGGCTGGGAAGCAAATGGGTCCTCTAGAAGAATAGATAGTGCTCTGAACTCTGAGCCATTGTTCAAGTCCCCATAGGTGATTTTCTGGATGTGTTCTTTAATTTGTTTTGCAACCATTTTATTAAGAACTTTTGTGTCTATGTGTCTTAATTTTCTGTTTTGTTGCATCTTTATCTGGTTTTGCCAACAGGATAACAGCAGCTTCATAATGTCAGTTGGGATGTTGACCGTCCTTTTCTATTTTGTGGTATAATTAGGAAGCTTGGTGTTAGTTCTTTTTGAAAGCCCAGTAGACCCTAGCAGTGAAGATTCACCCTATTCAACAATACTAAGAAAATACATATTTAATACTATAATGTTTATATGCTGTATATTCCACGCTCTTGTTCTTTCCCTTTCTTTCATTTCTTATTTTTGTTTTTTGGTTTTTTTTGAAACAGTTTTCTATGTACCCCAGGATGCACTAAATCTCCTGATATACCAGAGGTTAGCCTTGGTCCTCTGGTCTATCTCTCTTTCTCTATACCTGGGTTATAGATGTACAGCATCATGCCTGGATTTTTCTCTTTGTTTTTGGTGATTTAAAAATATTTACTGTTTCAAAGCATTTCACAAACACTTTTCATTTCTTGCCCATTGCAACACTAGGAGGTATTTTTAAAAAGCTGTTTCTTGCACAGAAAGAATCATTTGTCTGGACCCTCAACACCAACATCAGAGTTAGGCTCAATTCAAGTTGCTCTTGGCCTTTATATTTTTATCATTTTTTAAACAGCACTGATTATTCCCATGTCTGGTATCTTCTCATTTATACAGCATAAACTTTTTTCAGTAGGGATTATGGAGAAAAATCACCAAATTAACATCACCGTTTTAAATATCACAGAGAACATGGAACAATTTCCAGCTTATTTAAATTTTTTTTATGAATTTGTACTTTTATTTCCATGTACCCTTCAAGGTGATGTTTCAGGATTTTTTCTAGATAAGCTGTATTTCCTCCAAACTGGTGAAATGGGACAACTCTGTCTTCAAAGGATGGCTGGGGCATGGAGATGGGAGTGGATACTTCCTTCGCCTAAACAGATGAAATGAACAACAACAACAACAAAATAAGATTTGTCATGCGCTGATAATTACAGCACAAAAGAAATGTGACATATTTAAAGCTCCATTTTTCTGTTTAAGATGCGAAACTTCCTCACCTCGTATAAAAGTCCATTCACCTGGTATTAAAAAGCTCCATACCAAACCTCACTCTCTGACCTGAAGCATATAATGGCAAGTTCTAAGAAAATGATGCAGCCGCTGCCACAACGGAAGCCTTTGTTGTTCGCACTTATCCTTGCACGCAGACATCTCTGAATAGAGAGGCAGGTGCTGTTTGATAAAAAGAAAGAGAAAAAAAAAAAATCTGGTCCTCACAGTAAATGCGGATGGCAGTCTGAATGTATTTATAGCCCTCCCCCGTTTTTTGCAAAGGTGATGTTAGATAAGTTTGGACTCTTGGAATATCCTCCTTCAGCACCCTCCTTCCTTCTGTATTGACTGATTCTAATATTTCCAAGCTGTGTTCAGCTATTAATTCATATGAGTTGTTAAGATGGAGACATTTCAGCACATGACCAAACAATGGTTTCTGGGAGGATTCTGGAGTTAGAATGGGGGCTGTGCTTCAGTATTTCTACTTCTTATTATCTGAAGAGATTCTCTGGAGTCCTTCTTTGCAGACACAGCACATTTATTGGCAGGATTAAACAATTTGGAGCTGGATTGCAGATCAAAGTGTTGCTGCCTGACTAT
The DNA here is from genome assembly GCA_004025045.1 of Sigmodon hispidus. Classification (NCBI taxonomy): domain Eukaryota; kingdom Metazoa; phylum Chordata; class Mammalia; order Rodentia; family Cricetidae; genus Sigmodon; species Sigmodon hispidus. The sequence continues at coordinate 83,808 of PVIH01006351.1, read as the reverse complement.
CAATGCCATCCACAAATCAGCACCAACAATTGTTCTGTCATTAGCAAAGCCTGTGAACAGGAGCAATCCTAATATGAAGCCTGCTGGCGTTTTCTCGGATTTGTTTACTAGATTGCATCCTGTTACATTTGCAATCTGTTCTATGTTATCGGCACACAGACTGACAGACTTTTAAATTCACATTTAGAAGATCTGAAAACATTTTGGGGGAAAAAAAAAAAACAAAACACCCAACCCATCCTCACTACCGGAAGAAGTAGTACATCAGCAACATCAGTTTACACTACAAATAAACAATATTCGACTGCTGGGAGCAAATAATATGATCCATTTAATTTTAGAATTCTACAAAATGAAACCTGGATTCTGCTTGGTTTATACATGTGGAGTTGGCTTTCTATACCATACTTTTGAATAGCTAGATTATTATTTGAGCTTCTACCTACACCCATAGAAATATAAAGGGGTTAATATTTCCCAGGGCTTTGGTCCTCTGAGATGAAAGGTGCTGTGGGGATTCAAAGGCCATTAAAATTATATGCATGGCAAATGCTGTTATCATTCAGTTCAGACACATGAAGCAGCTAGCTGCTTGCACAGTAAAAATAATAATGAGAATGAATTCCTGTTTAATGAGTATTTATCATGTGCTGCCCATGTGTGAGCTACTTTATGTTAGCTTTTGCATTTAATTCCCACAACACTGTGGTTATCTCTGTTTTATATGCATGGAAATACTTGAGGAGGTAGGTGACTTGTATAAGACCACCCAGCTCAGGGTCACAGATTTAAACTAATGCCCACTTGTCTCCAAAGCCTGTGTTCTTCATTGTGGTATAATTTGAAGGCTACTGTCAAAGTTGCATTTTCTGAAGCCTCTTCTAATAATCATTGTCCTAAATCATATGCATTCCATACTTATGCTTCTGATTGGTCATTTTTTTGCCTAGAAAGAAAACTTGCAGTAAGACATTTCTGGCCCATCTGACCTAATGTTGGGACCCACAGAACAGCTGCCGCTTAGTCCCAAATAGTGGCTTAGATATTTATATTATTTATTACATGTTTTTGGTCTATGACTTAGGCTTATTGATAGCTAGTTCTTGCATCTTATTTTTATTAAACTGTCTTGTCATAGGACAAAATAGTCTCTTTATTAACTAATGATACTTATAGCATATAGAAAAGGTTAGAGTTAGGTATGGACTCCTCATTGATCTCTATAACTGCATTATGCTTTGTTATAAAATAAAACAAAACATACCTTAACATTTTTGGGTTCTCAGCAAACAGACTATTTGCTTTCTATTTTTGTTTATAAGATAGGCCTCACTTTATAATCCTCAATGCCTTGGAACTCACTCTGTATCTCAGGCTGGGCTTGAACTTTTGTCAGTCTTCTTGATTCACATAGGAGTTTGCCACCATGCTCAGATTAAAACAAAAAGAATTTTAGGAATTTCGAAAGACTTTGTCAGTATAATCTGAGTCCTGTGGACTGTAGAAAAAGTGTACAATTAACATTCTGCTTTTTTCTATCATAGCCACTGGAGAGTTAGGTGGAAGATGAATTGAGTCATTGTTTTCATTTGGCTCAATATGCATCAGTATAAAAGACATTCAGGTCTTTCTCTTGTTCATTAGGGATGAGATAAGTTTGACACAGTAATTACTATCAAGAAGTTTACAATGGAGAAAGAAATCTTTATCACTGCTCAAAACAAGCTGATATTAACTACTAGGGCCAAAAGTATTTTAAAATTGATAACAGGAAATATTTTTATGTTGGAAATAAAGTAGTTTGACTCAAGAAATTTCTTTGTTCTTAAGTTAAAGTCCCTTCTGCAGATGAGGTTCTTAAAAATAAAACATATATTTTTAAGTTTCTGTGCCAACAATGGACCTTTTCTGATAATTAATGGTGTGAACATTGACAGGCTTCTTAGCTTCTATGGTCCTCTGCTTCCTCATAAGAAAGACTTAACAATAATTCCTGTTCCAAAGAGCTAGAACGAAGAAAAAAGGGAGGGAAGCTTAATGGCATGTTTGCAGATGTTCCTAGCATAGAGCTCCAGGTGTTGGTTCATCTTTTCGCAAGTCTCATTTTTCCTCTTTCTGAAGGAGAGCTATATCTTAGTAATCATCATTATGAAACAGAACACATTTTGAGGCTATTTCTATAGGAGATAATTATACCTTAGTGTTTGTTTGTGTGTGTGTGTGTGTGTGTGTGTGTGTGTGTGTGTGTGTGTAGCATGCACTATTTAGGATAAGTAGTGCTTAGCCCTAATTTAAATGAGAAATAGGGGTTGTTGCAAGGCAAAGGGTTAGCTTACATGTCTGCCCAACTTCATGAAAAATATGGGACACTCAGGCACTCTGCTTATTGTTTTCTTATTATTTGCATTGAACATAGAGCTTAGCAGTTGCTAGGGATCCATTTTGCACTGAACCTGAAGTAGGCCTTTCTTTGTACATAAACTTGCAATTCCTCTAACAGTCTATAAGTGAAAATTGAAGAAATTAAGAGTATGAAGTATGTTTTTCTGGGTCAGATAATGAGATAGGGCTTGAAGTCTGTCCTATTTATACCAACAGGGCCCAGATAATCCCTGTTTTAAGACCTCAGTCTGGTTGCTGCTTACCCCTCCAGAGGGGACATGTAGAAACACTTAGATGTAGTGGGATTCTTGTAGGTAGGTGTGCAGAATCAGGCACTTGAATGATATTGAATGAGGAGCAGAAATACTGCTGAGCTGGCTGATGATAATGGGAAACCAAGTGAGGGTCACTAACACATAGATGCCAAGCTTGAGAGACAGAGCACCTGTTTGGTAGTTTATAAAGAAGCTATTATCTCCTGTACTGGAGTAGAATAGCCAGGACCTGTTTCAAACACCCTTGTTAGGAAACTGAGCCCTTGAAACATGAGATGAAGACATTTGGATATAATCCTCTTGAAATTTTTGTTCTTTAGTCACCATGAATATTAACGGTTTACTGTGGTGATACATTGTATATTTAATAAAATTAGTCTGGAATATCAGAAGAAAGAATCACTCACAGTCAAGCCAAGAAGGTCAGGGAGTGGTGACTCATGCCTTTAATCTCATCATTCAGGATACAGAGATTCTTCTGGATTTCTGTGAGTTTAAGACCTAATAGGCAGGCAGTGGTAGCTCACACCTCTAATCCTAACTCTAGGATTATGATAAAGAGTTGAACCAGGAAGTAAAACAACTGAGCACAGAAAAAAAAATATAATGTAGGAGAAGCAAAGATTCAGCCATTCTGTAGAAGTGACCTGTAGTATTAACTTTATGCACCGGCCTTTCTGGCCTAGCCCTGAGGTTCTGACATGCTGTCTCATACAAACACACAGAGGTTTGTATTAATTTTATGCTGATCAGCCTATGGCTCTGGCATATTGATAGCTAGCTCTTGCTCTTAAACTAATCCATGATTGTTATTTTGTTCAGCCATGCAGCTTGGTACCTTTTCTCAGCAGCATTTTAACTTCTTTTCTCTGCATCTACTGGCTTCTCCTGGTATCTCTCTAGCATCTCTCTGGAGTCTCTCTGGCATCTCTGCTCTGCTTTTCCTGTTTCCAGAGTTTTGTTAGTCTGCCCACACTTCCTGCCAATCAATGTTTTTTATTAAACCAGTAGTCAGGACAATTATTTACAATGGAACAGAACAGAGTCCCACTACAGTGACCAGTCAGTCAGGCTGAGGACCTGTGAAGATAGCACTTACCCTGTTCAGCCTCAGAAGTTGGCTGGGTGAGAATTGACCAACAAATTGTGGTTTGTTTCCTTTCTCTAATATTCCAACTTTTCCCTCAATATCTGTCTCCTGGTTTTCATTATATACCAACTAGAATTCATGCAATAATTTACAGATGTGGTTCTTTCCTCTAGAGGAAGAGTTGCCAGTCTGTAAGTATGGGATATCAATCTCATAAATTTCAGTAACCTGGCACTTTCATGAAGTTTTTTAGATGTCCAGTCATTATGGACACAGTAAAGTACATCCTGTAGAGTAATAGTTAAAATATTGTATCTTGCATCCCTCCCCCAGGACAGGAAGTGCAGCTACTGGTAGGTCTCTGTGTTTCTTTTTGTTGTTGTTGGTTTTTTTTTTTTTCTTTTAGGTATTCAAGACAGGGTTTTTCTGTGTAGCCCTGGCAGTTCTAGAACTCAATCTGTAGACCAGGCTGACATTTAACTCAGAGATCCATCCGCCTTTGATTCTTGAGTGCTGGGATTAAAACTGTGGCCCCGCTACTGCCTAGTTCTTTTCTTGGGCTTTAGGTCCAATATCCTCTATAGCTTAGTCATCAGCTTCAGTCCACTGACCTTGTTCCTCAGAAAGGTACTAGGACTTGCAGCTTGGAAAGGGCTCTGAAACAGGTCTGGGATACAGTGTGACCAAAGTTCTTGTGCTACTGATCCAGGCTGTTGGTGGTGTTCACGGTGGGAAAAGGTGCAGTTTGTAATTAGGAAAACTAATGGATAACATTTAAGGAAGACCTTTGGGATTCCAGAGCAAGACTATGTTAACTGTAGTGGAGAGTTATAGCTTCTCTGCAAAGCAGATCCTAAAGTAGGATTGAATTCTATTAGAGTTAAAACTCTTGGCTGTAAGGAGCCAACTGAGGTGTCATTTTGAGTTAATTTCCGTTTCAGTGGTCAAGTGAAATTATAAATATGGATAGGACTAGCTGAAATCTGTCATTAGAGATGAAATTCAGACATTACAATAGCAAAGAACACCTGAAAGTTGCACAATCAACTATCCCAGATCCCCATGTCACATATCACAGCCACGCTAGTGATGTCTCTAAAGTTTTCACTGGTATATGCCTGAGGGTATGTCCTGTCCAATCCCACAGGGAGAAAGAAAAACTCAGCATAGTTGATGGATGGGTTGTCTCTGTATGGTAAAATGGAAAGCCACAGTAGGATCAATCTATTCCTGTCAATTACAGCTCATTGATAATAATTTGAAACTCTAAAAGTCAACATTAATTTTTTTAAAGGTTTCTTCTTGAAGACTTTTAGTAATAAAAGCAGAATTTAAAAATATTAGCAAACTTACAAATTATGTGGGTTATAGTTACATTCACATGCTTTCCCTTCCTGACCACCTAATTTAGTATAATAGAGGTCTTAGGGCTTTATTTAAACATTTCCATCTGCCCAGCAACTGGAGTCCATCTGGAATAATGTTATTTTTATCAAATTGTATGGTTACCTCAAACCAGGATCAATCATCTGAAGGGAAAATTATTGTATTTCATACATTTCACACATGAGCAAATTGATCTATAGCTGTGCAATGAATGATAGTGTTATTCGACTACACACTTAAGTGAAAATCTTGGAAATTACATATTTAAATATTTTTGCATTATTATTGCTATTTTCTTTAAATTTCTCTTAAGGAAGGCCTTCTTCCTTAGAATTTTTCTTTACTTTTAATCTCCACTGAACAGTAAAAAGACAGTTGTATTGGTACTGGGTGGGTGAGAAGCTCTGTAATGGTCCACAGGTCTGATGACAAATGGATTCATGAACTAAAAGTCATCACAGCATCCTTCAGATGATTGGGTCTCTGGCTAGAGAGGAACATCTTACACCACAGAGTACAGGATAGCTGGGTCATGATGAATGCAGCTTCACTAATCTCTGACCATATGAACATGTGAGTCCAAGCCAGGAATCTCAGTGGCTGTGTGCTTGGCTACATCTTCCTGTTTCAATGCTGAGGCCTTTGGAAGACATTTAATTAGCTTGTGCCTTAGTTTCTCATCTTCTTTTTAAAAAATTTTTGAATAAAGTCTCATTTTTTTATCCATGTATCCTCTTGTTCAAACTCCCTTCCTCCTCCTGCCTGTCTGAGTCACCCTCTCTTCTCCCCATCTCCTTATCTCCTCCCCAGCAAGGGCAGGAGGTCTCAAGGTCCCAAGGTGGCTTAGTTCAGCATCCACTCCAGGCAGATCCGCTTTCCTCATTCTCATATCAAGACTGGGTCAGGTGTTCTTCTGGAGGGACTGGGCTCCAAGGTGCTCATCCAAGGTGCTTTGGATCTCAAGCTGCTCAGTGGTTGTGGTTTGCAGCTTGGACATGCTTTGCTTTTTGATTAAAGTCCACTAATGAGTGAGTACATCCCCTGCTTATCTTTCTGGGTTTGTGATACCTCACTCAGGAGGATATTCTTCAAATCCATTCATAGCTTATGTATATTTTTTTCTAACTCTGATCTTAATTTCTAGAGGATTTTGTTGTTGTTTTTAAGTTAAGGCTCACTGAAACAAATATTATCTGGAAAAGGAACTTCCTTTCAAGCATTTTCTTAAGTTATATAGAGCAATATATACATTGTGAGTCTTTTATTAATTGTGATGTCTTCATTATCCATTTGTTATTATCCCTCCAACAAGATGATATTAAAATGTCTCATTGTAAAGATAATTATTTTTGGCAGACATTGCAAGATAGGGATCAACTTACTTATCTAGATAGAGGACATGCACTATCATGTACGTGTCACATCATGTAGAAACTCTTGAGAGATAGCTGAACAGCATTTCACTCCCTATTTTCTATACTTAACCCAACTTCTGCTAACTGTTGTCTTGTCTCAAAGTTTGCTCAATTGTTTCTTAAACCCATTTACATTTCCAAATATTTTCAAGTAATAAATTTCCTTAATTCATTACATGTTTGTGAGGTACCATTTCCTGGTATTCACCTGAAACCTGTGTCTTAGTTGGGGTTTCTGTTGCTGAGAAGGAACACCATGACCAAAACAGCAGCTTGGTGAGGAAAGGGTTTATTTCACTCACAGTTCCATATAAAAGTTTATCATTGAAATGAGGCATCTGGAGGAGGGTCTAATGCAAAGGCCATGAAGGGGGCTGAGTATGGCTTTGTTCTCAATGGCTTGCTCAGCCTGCTTTCTTATAAAACTCAGGACCACCAGCCCAGCAAGGGTCCAACTCACAATTAAGAAAATGCTTATAGACCTGCCTACACTCTGATCTTACGGAAGTAATTTCTCATCTGAAGATCCCTCCCCTCAGATGGCTCTTGCTTGTGTACATAAAGCTAGCCAGACTCATTCAATTCATTTTAACATTTTTCTGTCTTCAGAATATCTGCTAATTTTAGATTATTTTAAAAATTCTCTCCCACTGCTGTTAAATCACCTTCCTTTGAAAATATACCACGGAAGAAATAAATATCTTTCAGTACAGTAGTGGTGTTCCAAAGTTTCGAGAAACCAGAGCAGTGCTTGTGCAACCCTTAGAGGCATAAAAATGAGAAGGAATACCTGTTTCTCATAATACCTCTAAGAGTGCCTTTCCTGGAGGAAGCACTTAATAGATGCTTACTGAATACATGAAGAGACCAACTTAGAAGAGAACATTTATTTTTAAAGCCCATTGCTAATAGTGATCATCAGATAGCTGTATCATTGCCAGCATTTTCCAGCTAGCAAATATAATCATCTCTCTCTCTTCATTTGGGAGATTTTATCATGTCTGGCAGCAGCCCTGTGGGTTAATATCTGAAACCATTTTACTGGTTACAAGGCACAGAAAATATTATACTTAGCACAGTCTGAGTGCTTGCTCTTCTTGAGAGAGAGACAGACATTTTCATTTTGTTTTATTTATTTGTTTTCCAGAACAGTATTTCCAGCTTGGCTCCTAAGCAGAAACTTCACTGTTAGTCTTATTTCACAGTTGATTCCATCCTATGACTTCCTGTTTTCACAATTTTGCCAGCCAATCACATGTATCTGTGGTTTTAAAGTGTGTGCCAATGGAAAAGATATCAGGCATAAAATGCATATATACATCCCCAAAGGCCTTTGTCAAAGTCAGGAAGATTGCACAAGGCAGGAACCTCAGAAAACATTCAAACAGAAGCAAATCATCAGAAATTAGTTCATTCAGTGCGGTATCTGAGCCTTAATAAACTATTCCTTATCTCTTTTGGCCAGTGGGCAGCTTCTAATTGGTAAGGGTCCAAGGTAAGGGAAACGAATGCAAGGAAACCTCTCTGCCTGGCTTTATACATCAGCAAGACAGCCCTATCGTACATCAACGGACAGCCTTCATGTTGACAACAGGAAAAATGTGACTCAGCTCATACAAAGGGGAAGTCCTGTGCTGGGCACATACAATGGGTCTGTCATTTTATTGCTTTGCTCAGTTGTCTTATGTGAAGATATGCAGGGCTGAGGACTCAGCATTCTCCTTTGGGACAGGGCATTTAGCATCCAAGGTAGGAGCAGAGAGAGAAAACAGCAGACATTCTTCATTTAGGAATGAAAGCAGGAAAGCTTCATCAGAGAGACAAAAGCAGCAATAACAACAACAACAAACCCTTCCTTTGAATGACAGAGTTGGGAGAACAAATCCAACAAAGAACTAGTCTGTGTAAGAGTCATTTTTTTCCTCCTATATTTATGCATTTGCAATTTCTTCCACAGAAGAGTCAGTGGTGTCAGCCTGCTTACTGATGCGGGACATTCTATGGTATATCACTAAACACGGTCTACATATGGTTCCCACGTCATCACCATCGGAGTTTTGGGGGGATTTTTATTTGAGGTTTATAAAGCTGAAGAGAATGTGTTTTTCTCTACACTTCAGCTGTAGAGTTCATAGCAGAAACGCCATGTTCAGTAGAGGAGCCACTCCATGTGGTCCTGTGTATGTGCGAAGCTGCCTGATGCCACTTCCCTCTGTGTGGATGGCCCAAGGCATCTTATTACATTTTCCACTTTTTTTTTTATTTATGTGAACCTGCATTTTCTTCTATGTCCATGGATGATGATACCATGGTGAAGGTGGTGATTGATCCCTTGTAAGTCACTGAGTTATTAACAACAAAAGACTACTAAAACATTTTAGGCTTCTGAAATTTTATAGTAGAGATATTTACAACAATGGGATAATCATACATGAAAGCATGACTTCTAGGTTTCCATCATTTGAAAACAGTATTAATTTTTGACTAAGCTGTCTAGATTCTAGAGTGTGACAAGCCTGTTTTACTATTATCTTATGGTTATTCTTTTATGGGCTTCGGTCTAACAATGTCACAGGAGTTTGTTAAGGATACCATCCTCCTCCTCCTCCTTTTCTCCTTCTCTTTCTCCTCCTCCTCCTCCTTCTTTTATCCACCTTCATCACTGTATCCTCAGTGCACAGTTCCTAAAATGTGACAATCATTCAATTGCCATTTTTGTTTTCAATCAGTCTTAGACCATTCAAATTTACTAGAGAGAAGAACATTAGGAAATACAATGAAATAGGTGGGGTTTTGTTGTTATTTTTTTGTTTTTTTGGACAAAGTCTCACTTGGCTGGCCTGGAACTTTTTACAAGGCTGGCCTCTAAATCATAAAGATCTGTCTACCTCTGCCTCTCCAATGCTGGGATTAAAAGGGTGTGCCACCATGCCTCACAATGATTAACTTTTGACTTAATTCTACCCACAACATTTCTAGAATCTTCCTTAATCTCAGTTTAAAGGGAAGGCCTCTCCTTTACCTGCTCCCCACACTTCAGTGTAGCAGAGCTTCTTCTTTCTGTTCCTGTTCCCACTCTCTCATGTCACATAATGGTACCAAAATGACTACAGCCTTACTCACCAAAGCTATTGTGTGAGTCAAAAGCCAATACTCTGGCAAACTGGCAAATCCGCCACACCTTCTGAGCCCCAAGGTATTAAGAACTGCAAATCTTCTATGGAGCTAGAAGAAAAAAGTAATATATGCCCTTCTCAGATTTTCATTTGGCTAGCCTCTTTCTGCAAATGTGGTTAAGCCTCACCTTGTGGTCAGTACCCTGACTATTCTCTTTGGGCTGTGAACGGCCCATACTACATATTGGAACTTCTGGCTTTATTATATCTTTTCCCCTTTTTCTATGGCAGATGTCTTCTAGCCAACTGGCCTATTTTCTTGTATTGATTTTCTGTTCATACTTCCTACTTGGATGTAAGAAAAAGACCCATTAGTTGGTTAATTAATATATCTTAAGCTCTAAGAAAAGCATGTTGTATAATAGATGCTCAAGATTTGTAGAAATAAATAAATTAATTCATATCCATCTATTGCCTTTTCTTACCTAAACCCCTGAGTATGGCAACACCAACCTAAATGCAATTTCATAGGGCTCAATGGAGATTTATTACCAAATTTAACCCAGTTTTGTACTCATATAGCATGACTGATCACAAATGCTACATCAAGGCACAGTTCAATGATATTTAATTCACTAAAATATATAAAATGCCTACTTGATTAGGATTATGATAGGGGTTGAGAGGCAGAGATGAGCAAACTGATACTTCTGATAAGAGTTTCATCTATGAAGAGGCAGATTTATAAAATGTGCTTTACAACATAGTTTTCTAAGCTCAGAACAATGAAATGGGGATGTTCCATCAAACAAAATGACTCTCCTTCCTTTTTCTACCAAAATATTTTTCTCTTTAGGACTGTCTCCTGCTTCCAGTGTTCCAAGTTGAGCCATCATGTAAAGTGAAAAGAATAAATTGGTAACTTGGAGTTCACCATTGAGACTCTTGAATTTTGTTTCGTCTTCTTTGTCCATACCAGTTGCTGCAGGCTTGGGTTTCATGAGCCTGTATGTGGTCAATGATGTTCTGGATCAGTCTATTTTCCTCCTAATAGCTTCTCTCAGGTCTCATTTTTCTTCATGCTATTTCTAGCTGTTTGTTGTGTACTTTCCCATCATTGCCTCACTCCCAGCTTCCTGTACCTTGACTTATCTCTTTTGGATAAAGAGCAGTTGGCAGATGAGTCACGAGTACAATCATTATGACTTTCTTTGATGCTCATAATAATTGTAGATTCCCAGCCTCAAAGGTTTGTACTTCTGCTTCAGATGAGTCATATATTTTTAGGTAGTGGATCAGAGGCTGCGTCTTCTCTGTTCTGGCTGGTTCTGAAAGTTATCCAAGGTCTGTTAAGTGTTTAGAAGATTTGCTGCTAAGAGAAATGATGAGCAGGATGTAACCAGACAAAATAGGAAGAGAGTACAAAGAGAATGAAGTTATGCTAGTTAGTGGTTCCGTCCCAGGGGGATGTTGTTTGGTGACATCCTATTTTTACTGGTCTGCAAATGACTGTTGAACTGATCATTACTTGAAACCTTTAAAAACCTCCAAAGGCTCTGGTGGGTGAAGTTTTGAGCATGTCTCAAGCATCTATTCTATTGTATTCTCTGTGGTTCAAGAAAGTCAGAAACAAATTAATTGTATCTCCTGCAAAACCCCTAATGATTTCTTAAAATAGAGGCAAGGAAGCACAATAGGCAGATATCTAACTTTCCAACTAAAGTAGGTTAGTAAGACCTTTATATCACATCTGCTCTATGCCTTTGGATGTGGGGCTTCATGTACAGTATTAGATGAAATCAGTAGGTTGTGGGCTAGGGAAAGAATGCTGGGCTTGACTTGTTTGATGATATGAGGTACAGAATGGAGGCTGACTGTCCTATTTGCTTTCAATCATGATCAATAGAAACTTGGGTGAAGAAAAAGTTTATTTCATTTTAAGGCTTACAGTCCCTCATGAAGAGAAGCCAGGACAGGAATGTAAGGCAGAATCCTGCAGACACTGAGACCATGGAGCAGTGCTGTTTACTGGATTACTCCTCAGGCTCAGGTCTTGTTACCTTTTTTAATATCCTTAAGACCATCTAGGTACAGCTGATACCCCCCCACACACAGTGGGCTTCTCCCACTTCAATCTTTAATCAAGAAATTCCATGCAGACTTACCTGCAGGCCAGTCTGATGGAGGCATTTGTCTTGATGGGATTCCCTCTTCCCGGATGACTCTAGCTTGTGCCCAGTTGACAAAAATTAATCAGCACATGGGCAATTGAGTTTTTCTGTCTGTGGGAAAAAACATTATGCTTACTAATGAGAAACATTTAAGGGAAATAGAGCAGCTGAGATCCTTAGACTCAAGGAAATGTGTACGCATTGCACTTCTCCAATTTTATAGGAAGGAAAAATGTCCTTAAAAGTACACCAAATAAGTCCTGTCCACAGACTATAAGTTGGGGGGAGGCTCTCAATGTCTGTCATTCTCCTATGGCATCATTCTTCCTCTTACATTGAGGATAATGCCGATCAGTGACTTTGGTCTTCAAAGGTAGGTGATGAATATTTTCACACTTGTTCTTTGTTATTGTTTACTTATTTTTTCACTTTTACATCCCAACCAAAGTTTTCCCCCTCTTCTCACCCCAGTTCCTCACTACCACCTCTTCTATCTGCTTTTCCTCCTCTGTTTCTCTTGAGACACAGGTGGGCCTCCCATGGATATCAGCCAGCCATGACACATCAAGTTGCAGTAAGACTAGGCACCTCCTCTCTTATTGAGGCAACCAGGAGGAGGAAAGGGTCATCAAAGCAGGGAGCAGAGTGAGAAAGAGCTCCTGTTTTACCTTTAGGAGTCTCACAAAAAGACTAAGTTACACGATTGTTAATTACGAAGAGGGCTCAAGTTGGTCCCATGTAGGCTCTCGGGCTGTTGAATCAATCTCTGTGAGCCTCTAGGAGCCCAGGTTAGTTGGCTCTGTGATGGTTTTATGATGCCCGTAGCCCCACTGACTGCTACAATCCTTCCTACCCTTCTTTTGCAGGATTTCTCAATGTCACCTATTTTTGGCTGTGGGTCTCTGCATATGTTTTCATCAGTTCCTGGGTGAAGCCTCTCTGATGTCAGTTGGGCTAGGTACCAATCTATGAGTATTAGCAGAATACAATTAGGAATCATTTCATTGACTTTTTTAACCAGTTGTGTTTGATTTTATCCTAGATCCCTGGGGTATCCTGCCTTTGGGTCCTGGTCCTCAGGAATGAGCTCCCTCTCAGAGTATGGGTCTCCAGCTGGACCAGTCATTAGTTGATCACTCCCACAATTTCTGTGCCATCTTTACCCCAATGCATTTATAGGCAGGACAAATTGTAGCTCTAAGGGTTTGTGGCTGGTTTGGTGTTCCAGTCCCTCCACTGGAAATCTTGCTTGGTTTCAGGAGATGGTCAGTTTAGGCTCTGTATTCCCTATCGCTGGGAGTCTTAGCTAGGTTCACTCTTATAGATTTCTGGGAATTTCCATTGCTCTGGGTTTCTAGCTCAACCCAGAGATGTCCCCAGATTCTAGTTGTCTCTTGCTCGATCCTCCCCACACCAGATTCCTCCTGTTCCCTGTCCCAACCACCTTCATTCACTAGCATTGTCTATTCTATTTCCCCTTCTCAGCAAGATTCATGCATCTTCTCCATCTCCAGTTCCCAGCCCTCCTTGTTACTTAGCTTCTCTGGGTGTGTGGATTTTAGCACTGATCTTTTCTTTAGGGCTAATACTCACTTATGAGTGAGTACATACCATGTCTGTTTTTCTGGGTCTGGGTTATCTCACTCAGGATGATCTTTTCTATCCACCCATTTGCCAGCAAGTTTCCTGATGTTATTGTTTTTAGACCTGAGTAATAATTCCATTGTATATTGATGTAGGTATGTCTTTCTTTATGCTGTGAATATCATTCTTAAAATAAAGGAACTGTTTTGGCCTTGGCAGGCCCCATAGGAGTAGGTGGGGAATTCGGAGCATAGGGAGAAGAAGGGTGGAGTCAGCAGAGAGACTACTCCAGCCGCCAAAGAATCAGCATGTAAGGAATACAGATGAGCTATGGGCCACGTGGCAGGACAGATTAATGGACATGGATTGAATTAAGATGAAAGAGCTAGCTAGCAATATGCCTTTTCCATAGGCCAAACAGCATGAAATTAATGTAAGCATCTGAGTCATTTTTGGAGGGAACAGCAGCTATGGGCAGGTTTGGACCTCTGGCCAGACAGGGCCAGAAACTTCTTGTTACAGTGTATACGTACTACATTTTCTTTATGGGTTCTTTGGTTGAGAGATATCTAAGTTGTTTGCAGGTTCTGGCTATTATTTATTTATTTATTTAAAAAACCATCTTTTTTTTTATCCATATATCCCCCTGCTCCCCCTCCCTTTCCTCCTCCCAAACCCTTCCAGTCAGCCTTCAGACTCCCCCCTCCCCATCCCTCCATCCCATCCCCACAAAAGGGCAAGTAGTCCCAAGGTGGGTCAACTCAGCCCGGCACATCCACTCTAGGCAAGTCCGGTTTCCTCATCTCAATATCAAGACCAGGTTGGATGTTCCTCTGCAGGGAATGGGCTCCAAGTTGACAGCTTATGCACAGAAACACAGTCTGATCACATCCCTCAATGCTCCACATACTGCCCATGCCAGTTGACAGTTGTCTACCCTTGGAGGGCCTAGTTTCTTTTCCAGATGGTTCCCCAGTGGTTGTTCTTGATTCAGTGAGCTTACCCTAGTTCCAACCAGCCATCACTGTGGGAATTTTCCTCATAATCTCTATCTCCTTGATCATACAGACTCTCCTTCCCCAATCTCAGCTGGACCAGGAGCTCGAGCCAGCATTCAACTGTGTATTCCTGCCTCCACTTCTATTCACTGTTATATGTAAGCTCTGTGATGACCCTTACGGTTGTTATTCAATTGATTATAGGGAAAGTCCTGTTTAGGCACCTCCTCCACTATTGTTTGGAGACCTAGCCAGGGCCTTTGAGACTTATCCTGTGAGTCTTTGGAGGTTTCCATAGCACCTAGTCTCTTTCCAACCCCCATTGGCTTCCTTTATTAAGATCTCCATCGTTTTTTTCCTTTCTCTTTGTTGCTCCTTTCACTCAACCATCTGGTTCTCTCATGATTGGTTACCACCTCTTCTTAGTTGCAACCAGATATGATTCCAATTTGCTAAGGTGATCATCTCTATTATCTCTTCCTAAAGGAATCTCTGGATATCTCACTTAAGTTCCTTATGATCCCAAGCTGTTCAGGGGTTGTGATTTGCAGCTTGGGTACTCTTTGCATTTTGCCTAAAATCCACTAATGAGTGAGTACAACCCCTGCTTATCTTTCTGGGTTTGTGATACCTCAACCAGGAGGATATTCGCCAAATCCATCCATTTGCCTGCAAATTTTAGGATGTCATTTTTTTCTTACTGCTGAGTACTACTCCATTGTGTAGATGTACCACAGTTTGTTAATCCATTCTTCAGTTGAGGGGCATCTAGATTGTTTCAAAGTTCTTGCTATTATGAATAATGCTGCTATAAACATAGGTGAGGTAATAATGCCTTAGGTGTACAGATGTGCATACTTTGGGTATATGCCCAGTTGTTGGATCCTTGGGGAGATTCATTCCTAGTTTTCTGAGGAACTGCCATAGTGCATTTCAGAGTGGCTGAACAAGCTTACACTCCCACCAACAATTGAGAAGTTGCTCCACATCCTCTCCAGCATAGGTTGTCATTTGTAGTTTTGATCTTAGCCAATCTGACAGGTGTAAGGTGACATCTCAAAGTTGTTTTGATTTGTATTTTTCTGATGGCTAAAGATGTTGAGCAGTTTTTTAAGTGCCTTTCAATCATTTGTAATTCTTCTGTTGATAATTTCCTTTTTAGTTCCAAACCACATATTTTAATTGGGTTATTTAGACTTTTTTTGCTCTAGTTTTTTGAGTTCTCTATATATTTTAGAGATCAGTCCTCTGTCACTTGTAGAGTTGGTGAGGATCTTTTCCCATTCTTTTTTTTTTTTTTTTTGAGTGAAGAATTTTTTTCTTCTTTATTTATTTTGTATTTATCAAGAAAAACAGTAAAATGAATTTAAAATGCTGAAAAGTTAGCAATAACTATAAAGAAGATAAAAATCATAAGCATGACTTATCAAGGGTGATAATGCAAATAATTTGCTACACATAAAATTACTTTGTGTTCAGCTTTCCCTCTGGATTTTTTTTTTCTATCCCTGTATATCCCCATTCAAGGTCTCTTCCCCCTCCTGCCACATCAGATCATTTTTTCTTCTCCACAACTCCCCATCCCCTCCTTGCTTTTCCCATTCTGTAGGCTGTCATTTTGTCTTATTGACTGTGTCCTTTGCCTTACAGAAATTTCTTAGTTTCAGGAGGTCCCACTTACTGATTGTTGTTCTTAGTGTCTGTGCTACTGGCATTATATTTAGGAAGTTGTCATCTGTGCCAATGTGTTGGAGGGTATTTCCCACTTTCTTTTCTATCAAGTTCAGTGTGGCTGGGTTTATGTTGAGGTCTTTGATCTACTTGAATTTGAGTTTTGTGCAGGGTGATAGGTTTGGATCTATTTGCATTTTTCTATACACTACCATCCAGTTATGCCAACACCATTTGTTGAAGGTAGTATCTTTTTTCAATTGAATATTTTGGGCCTCTTTGTCAAAAATCAGGTGTTCAAAGGTGTGTGGGTTAATGTCGGGGTCTTTGATTTGATTTCATTGATCCACAAGTCTGTTTTTATGCCAGTACCAGGCTGTTTTATTACTGTAGCTGTATAGTATAGCTTGAAGTCAGTTGTGGTGATTCCTCCTGAAGTTCTTTTATTGAGCAGAATTGTTTTGGCAATCCTGGGTTTCTTGTTATTCCATATGAAGTTGAATATTGTTTTTTCAAGTTCTGTAAAAAATTGTATTGGAATTTTGATGAGGATTGCATTGAATCTGTAAATTGCTTTTGTTAGAGTTGCCATTTTTACTATGCTGATTCTACCTCTCCAGGAGCATGGGAGATCTTTCCATTTTCTGATATCCTCTTTAATTCTTTCTTTAGTGACTTAAAGTTTTTGTCAAACAGGTCTGCTACTTCTTTGGTTAGAGCTACACCAAGATATTTAATGTTATTTGCAGCTATTGTAAAGGATTATGTTTTCCTTATTTCTTTTTCAGCCCTTTTATCCTTAGTGTATAGGAGGACTATTTATTTCTTTTTGAGTTAATCTTGTACCCTGCTTGATGAAGGTGTTTTTAGCTGTAGAAGTTCCCTGGTAGAATTTTGGAGGCCTTTTATCTATACAATCATATCATCTTCAAATAGACATAGTTTGACTTCTTCCTTTCTAATTTGTATTCCCTTAATATCATTTTATTCTCTTATTGCTTTAGCAAAAGCTTTGATAACTATATTGAATAGATAAGTAGAGAGAGGACAACCTTGTCTTGTTCCTGAATTTATTGGGGTTGCATTTAGTTTTTTTTTTTTTATTCAGTTTGATGTTGGCTGTCAGCTTGCTGTATATCACCTTTAATATGTTTAGATATTTTTCCTGTATTCCTGATCTTTCCAAGACTGTTATCATGAAAGAGTGTTGGATTTTGTCAAATACTTTTTTGGCATCTAAGGAGATGATCATGTGGTTCTTTTTCTTTTAGTTTATTTTATGATGAATGACATTCACAGTTTTTGTATTTTGAACCATGTCTGTGTCTCTGTGATGAAGCCTACTTGATTGTGATAGATGATTTTTTTTATATACATTGTTGGATTCAGTTTGCCAGAATTTTACTGAGTATTTTTCCATCAATGTTTATGAGTGAGACTGGTCTATAATTCTCTTTTTTTCTTGCGATCTTTGAGTGGCTTGGGTATCAAGGTGATTGTAGCCTCATAAAAAGAGTTTGACAATATTTCCTCAGTTTCTACTGTATGGAATAGTTTGAGGAGTATTGGTATTAGTTCTTCTTTGAATGACTGGTAGATTTCTGCAATGATCCCCTCTGGTTTTGGGCTATTTTTATTTGGAAGACTTTTAATAACAGCTTCTATTTAGGTCTTTAATCTGATTTTGATTTAATTTGGTAAGAGTTTCCTGTCCAGAAAGCTGTCCATTTCTTTTAGGGTTTCTATTTTAGTGGAGTATAGATTTTCAAAGTATGACCTGATAATTCTCTGTATTTCTTGGATGTCTATTGTTAATGTCACCATTTTCATTTCTGATTATGTTAATTTGGGTACTCTCACTCTCTGCCTTTTGGTTAGTTTGGATAAGGGTTTATCTATCTTGTTGACTTTCTCAAAGAACCAACTCTTTAATTCATTAATTTTTTTATTGTTCTTTTTGTTTCTATTTTATTGATTTCAGCACAAAGCTTGATTATTTCCTGCCATCTAGTTGTTCTTGCTATTATGAATAATGCTGCTATGAATATAGTTGAGCAAGTATCTTTGTGGTATGGTGGAACATCCTTTAAGTATACACCCAAGAGTGGCATAGCTAGCTAAGTCTTGAAGTAGATCTATTTTTAATTTTCTGAAAAACAACCATATTGATTTCTAAAGTGATTGTACAAATTTTTACTCCCACCACCAGTGGAAAGTGTTTCCCTTACTCCACATTCTCTTCAACATAAACTGTGATTTACCTTAGCCATTCTGACATGTGTATGATAGAATCTCAGTGTAGTTTTGATTTGCATTTCCCTGATGGCTAAGGATGTTAAACATTTCTTTAAGTAATTCTTTGCCATTTGTGATTTCTCTGCTGAGAATTCTTTTTAGATCTGTACCCCAATTATTTTTTATATTGAAACTGCTAAGTTTATTTATGACAATTCAGAATGAACTTTATTATTCATACAATTACAGCAGACAATCTGAGAAAAGAACCTCTCACTCTGTATTACTCATATTTGGTCTCATGTTAGGTTGCTTGAACCATTAACAAAAGAAAATAAAGCAATTGATTATTTACTAATAAAAATGTATCAAAACTTCAAATGACCATGTCAGATTGGATAAACTATCAGGGGTTTTGGTCCTGGAGAAGAATGAATCTTCACAGCTGTCATTCATTACAAAAGTTTTGTGAGATTTCCTTTGTCAACCATTGCATACAGCTACAAGTAGTCAAAATGCAGAGACCAGTTGAGCATGGCATGCCCATTCATGATTGTTATATTTACAACATAAGTCTTCTATCTGAGTATCTTGAATACTGAGAAAGATGGAGTAGAAAGATTTTGAGAACAGAGGACCAGGACTTCTGCTGAAAGATAGGGTATTATTCTACACATGACAATGAAAGTCTACACATGAAATTTCAATGTGTGCTCTGCTTTATAAACCTACTGAGTCTACTTGGTACTGCCTATGTGTGAGTGGATGGACTTTGTCATCTTGAATAACATGTGGGTGAATTACCAAAATATAATCTGTGGATTCTGATCCTACCTACACCCCAAACTTCAAAGGTCATTATTTATATCAATACTCAGCTTGCTTTTTCCTAGTGGTGTTTATGACTATCTGAGATCATATGCTATTTTAGGCTTTGCTCTCAGCAGTGTGTGAACTCTTGGAGTTCATGGCTTTCTCAGGAACACAGAAAATAGTGCTTGGATTACACTAGGTTCTCCATAAATACCCCAATAAAAGAGGAGATTTCATGATGTGAAAAAAGACCTCAGTGGACAGATTCATTTGGAGAATATTGAATTAATCAACCATTAACAGTTTTATCTGTTACAGGCTCAAGGAACATTTTAATGTACAACATATTATGAGTGCCTGGATGGAGAGAAAATATTTTGTGCTCTGCCAACTACTTGATCTTTTAACTATCTTTTCTGGCAGTATTTGCATAGGGTAATGAGCACATTCCAATAGAGAGTGAAAGCAGGGAAATAGGGTGAGGCATGGATCAGCAGAAGCAAGACACATTGGCATGCTCTAGGGCCTTCCTTGTTAGAGTCCCTAGAAGATCAGTTCAGGAGAACTGGCTTTGAGCTGAGAAGATCAGGGCAGAGGGTAAGCTGGGGGTGAAAGGGGAATGCTGAGAGAGGAGGATTTACAAAGATGGCTTTGCCTATGCTTCTCTTGAGAGAGAGAACTAGAAATGCCCAAGAATGGCACAAATATAATTTGGAATAGAACACTTTGGGTCATGTACCAAAAAGATGTATTATTTTTCCCTTTATGCAAATGCATGCATACTGGGAGGTATGCAGCCATGTAGGCAACA
The DNA here is from genome assembly GCA_004025045.1 of Sigmodon hispidus. NCBI lineage: Eukaryota > Metazoa > Chordata > Mammalia > Rodentia > Cricetidae > Sigmodon > Sigmodon hispidus. Next base: position 63,861 of record PVIH01006351.1, on the reverse strand, counting down.
TGATAATTTTGTACAAACTAAGGACATTCACATAACTAGCAGCCTGAAAAAAAACAAAACCGCAGTTCCTAGCATTACTATAGCCCACAAACTGACTTTTCGCTTTCCCCATGGCAATATTTTCTTGTAGATTATGATTTTTAATTTAAAAAAACTATAGGTTTTAAAAATGTCTTCCCTTTGTACTTAGTTTCATATTATTTGTGTATTTTGGGGGGATGAAAACAAGTACGAATTTTGTTTTACTTTTGTAAAACACACACTGTATCTGTTAGTTTTATTTTCTGTTTTTTTGAGGCAGGGCTAGGTTGTGTGGCATAGGATGAACTCTGGCTAGTGCAATCCTCCTGCTTCAGCCCTCCAAGTCCTGGGATTATCAGCACATGCAATCGACTTTCATTTTTAAGTAATTCATAATCTTTGTTCCACATAATTTATTCATTTAGACAGTGTAGTATTCTTTACAGTGTAGCCCAGGCTGGCTTTAGGTTTGTGCTCTTTCTGCCTCAACCTCATAAATACTAGAATTATAGGTAAGCACTATCTCAATTGGATTGGCTTTATATAGTTAATGTTATTAGATTTAGTTAAATTTAGAAGCCTCTTCTAATTTTGTAATGCTGGGGCTTAAACCAAGGGTCTTACATATTTTGGGCAGGTGTTCTACCACTGAGGCATGTTTCTAATGTCCAAGTTTAGAATTTTTATCTGCTTTATGGAACATATCAATTAAAGATTTTTTTAAATAATTAATAATATGTTTTTTTAAATTTTTACTGTGCTACCTGTGCATCTATGAGATATGTAAACTCTTGATGTTAGCGTGATTTATGTTTTCTATCTTCTAATATTCAAACCTCCTCATCCTTGTAGTCAAAATGTTTCTGTTCTAAGAAAAGCATATCTTGTTGTGATTTTCATTAAATGTTATCAATCTTTTGACTTTCAGTTGGAATTAGCTAGTTTCTTGCTCTCTACCTAGGGTCTTTTGTTTCTTTCTTTTCATTCATGTTTATATTTTTTCTCCTTTCTTCATGACTATTGTTCTGTGTTTTTATTTGTATGACCCTGAGACAGTCTCATTATGTAGCCCTGCCTAGTTTTAAATTTCCTATGTAGACCAGGCTGGCCTTGAACTCACAGGGCTTCTGCCTTCTGAGTGCTGGGATCAAAGGCATGCTCTGCCACACTGGCTAATTGCTGTCTTTTTGACTTTATGTATGTTACATATTATATATATATATATATGTATATATATATGCTATGTAGGATTCCTATGGGGTATAAAGTTTATTTTCTATATCATTTATCTACCATATTTGTAATAGTTATCATAAATATTATATATGTAAATAAAATTTTTTCTACTTTCTAAACAATGTTAAGACAAAGACCCTAATTACTTTTTATCCTTTGCCTGTCTTTTGTATAACTTTCATCATTTATTTTAATTTTACATACATTAATGATTGTACAAGTTATTAGTGTCATCTTATGCCAATATTAACAGACACCTACATTTCCATCTCCCTTCCTTCTTATATTTCTATATTTTCAATGGGATTATTACTTCTGCCTGAGAATTCTATTTTCTTCCTATAGAATGGATCTGTTAGGAACATATTTTCTGTTTTTTTTTTTTCAAACTTGAGTGTATTTATTTTATGACTTCATCGTGTATTTTCACTGTGCATATAATTTTAGTTTGGCAGCTATTTCCTTCCAGTATTTGAAGACATTATGGCATTGTTTCCTGGCTCCCATTGCTACTGTTGAGAGTGTAACCATCTTGCTTATTAGTTCTTCTTTAAAGAAAACCTGTCATCTTTACTCTTCTATCTGCTTTAAACTTTTTGGTTTTAGCTTCTAGCATTTACTTTTCTTTTTCTCTTATCTTGTAGTATGGGGTATTAAGCCTGGAACCTATGCACACTAGGCAAATGCTTTACTCTCAGGTTGGACTCCTAGGCCCAACATTAAGAACCAAGACAAAACCAAAGTGCCTACAATTCTGCCATGTAACTGCCCCTCTTAGAAATGGCTGCATAAATAAGACATGAACAATGACAATGTCCATAGACACCTTAACTCAGACAGTATGAAACCTCTTAGTGTCCTGGCCCTTAATAAAGTATTACCACAGGCAACCAATGACTCTGAACCCCATACCCACAAATGATGGACTCAGCAAGTGATATTCATATATTAGTTCATAGGTGTGCATGTAACAATAATAATAAAAATGAGGCTATCTATTTGAGGGGCTGCACAGGAAGAACTAGAGGGAGAAAAAGTTAGAAGGAAATAATATAATTCTATTTTATTAAAAATAAAAATCATAAAATACTCAGAGATTTTATTAATATTGCTTAATCCAGAAAAATTTCTGAATCTGTAGAATGATGTCTTCCATTAATTTTTGAATTTTTTATAATTAAAATGTTGATTTTTAACATATTTGCTGTATTTCCTCTATGCTTATAAAACCTCTATGACACATTATTTGGAAATTTTCAGTGTATTTTTTGTTGCTATCCTTTTTTGGTTAAAAAATTTGTCTGTACTTTGCATGTGTCTTTTCTTTCTCTTGATGTATTTTCTGTTTCTTTGTCTCCTATTGAACCTTGCTTTCTGATGCCTTACTTTCATCTATTTAGTTATAGTATATCCATTTGATGCTTTTTCTGAATTCAATAGCTCTGAGTATTTTTTTTTCTGGTGTCATCTAGCTGTTTTGTAAATTAATCTCATTATTTTACTTATTTTTTATTTATTTTTTTGTTTATTTGTTTTTTCAGTTTTTTGAGACAGGGTTTCTCTTTGTTACAGCCCTGGCTATTCTGGAACTCCCTGTGTTGAGGAGGTTGGACTCAAACTCACAGAGTTCTGCTAGCCTCTGCCTCTTGATCGCTGGGATAAAAGGTCTGTGCCAATACCTCTCTCTTTTTTTTTTTTTTAATACAGTGATTTATAATTTCACTCTTGGTAGCCTCTGCGGTTTGGCTGTTATCTTTTTTCTATTGCTATTGGTATTAATGGAATGTACAGAAAGTACTAAATTATTAATGGACAGTACACATGAGCAGTTAATTGTTAATGCCTAGATAATATCTTCATGGAAAAGATTATATTTACGTGTATACAGTAAATGTAAAAAATCTGCCACCTGATTGAAATAGGATATAAGGAGACTGGAGATCTAGCCCAATGGTTGAGTGCTTAGGAGTCCTGTCGAGAAGCCAGGTATGATTCCTAGTTCTACACGGTGATTCACAGCCATCCATTCCAGTTAAATAAAACTCTGGCTTCAATGGGCACCAAGTAACATGTGTCACACAAATAAACATGCAGGAAAACACCCACACATTAAATAAAAGGCATATATAAAATAACAAGAAAAAGGGTATGTAGGGCTTGGCGTTGGCTCATCAGGTAAAGGCACGTGCTGCTATGCCTGGTAACCTGAATTTGATCCTGGGACCCACATAATGGGAGAAGAGGATGAGCTCCTGTGCAGATGAACTCCTGTGGACTGTTCTGTGACTTCTACATGGACATTGTGACATTTGAGGATGCACAGGTACACACACACAAATAAAAAAATAAATGAACATAAATAAAATGGGACATACATTCATCTGGCTGCTTGCTCAAAGTTTCTCTGCTTGGTTAGACCTGAGCTTCCAAGCTTGTTTTTCCTTCTCACAAACTGCTGCAGTGTCTGATCTCCTGTCCCCTGGCCTCCTCAGTGGCACCTCAGGGAATCCACTGATTATGACAGCCACATCTTTGGCTTGATCATTCCACTGAGATTTCGATTCTCCATTTCTCGATCTACATCTCAAACTTTAGGTTCTGTATATATATTGTGTATATACACAATATTGTATATATTGTATATAAAATGATGCTATATTCTTTGCCTTGGAGCAGGGGTGTTTTGCTATTTACTCCCAGTTTTCCGCACTGGTCCTAGTTCTGATAGAATACATGGACATGAAGAACAGAGAACTGTGTCTTTATAGACCTTTTTCTCTAGTACCTGCTCCCTCAGGTTCTTGTTGCTTTGGCATCTTTTTTATGTTGTCAAATATTATCTGGGGTTCTTAGTTTCTTTCAACTGAAAGGTAGATCTAATGTGGCCTTTTCATTACACCTATAAATATATGTCTTTTAAATTCTTGCCATTGATTTGTTGAATACTATGTACATGAACGTATAAAGTACACTTAATATATTCACTAATTTGTTAGGTAAATATTTGTTAATTATCTACTGTCAGGCTGTCAGGTACTTTTTAAGCATAGAAATTATATCCATAAACAGCACTCATATCTGTTCCTGTATATCTTAATATTTTAGTAAGATTAAAAGCAAACAGCAGAGATGAACATGTGACACATGACTGAACCCTAGAGCTTTGGTGATGGGAGATATGGTGTTCAAGGTCACCACTGGCTGTTCTGGTTAGTTTTGTTGTTGACACAACGTACCTGGAAGAAGGAACCTCAATTGGAAAACTGCTTCAATTGGATAGGCCTGTGGGCCTGTGTATTTTCTTGGCCATTAATTGATGGAGAAGGGCCCAGCCCATTGAGGGTAGTATCATCCTTGGGCTGGTAGGCTTGAACTGTGTAAGAAAAGGATCTGAATGTGCTTGGAGGTGAACCAGGGAACAGTATTCTTCCACAGCTTCTGTTTCTGTTCTCGCTTCCTGGTTTCTGCCTTGGCTTCATTGGACAATAGGCTGTCACTTGGAAATGTAAGGTGAAATTAGCCCTTTTTCCCGCATATTGATCTTGGTCAGTGTTTTTATCACAGCAATAGAGCAGCAGACTAGAACATCGACTACACAGCAAGTTCTAGAAAGAGCCCAGACTTCAACACTGCCAAAGCAATAGCATCATATTAATCTACATTTAAAGATTAAACACCTGAATACACCAATGTTTCTTAGCTTCTTTAGGGTCACAGATTTCTCAAGTTGCCTTGTGATCTTGTTGAGCTTATATTCCCCTCTGAAGTCTGCAAAGAAATAGTTGTTTGAACTCTCCGCAAACTGAGAACTTGTCTATTTACACATTTTGAAAATTTTTGGGAGAATCGCCTATATAAACTTTGGGTGCTATTTATAAAATGGGAACTCTCTTTTATAAATAAATTTGTAGACGTGTGTCTAGTTCATGCTTGAAACTTAAACTGCATCTTCACTGTTTTCAGAACCCAAAAGTGAGGTGAGGAAAAGCATTTAGGAGGAGCAGCATCAGTTTTTGCCTAGGAGGATCTCCATTGATTTTTAGGTGCCTGAGCCTCCTCACTCTTCCTGGATCCATATTCTCCTGATGCTCAGGCTCTACCATGGCTTCCTGTAATTACTGATGAAAGGCATAGATGATTTGACTCCAGTGACATGGTTTCAGCTTTTGCCTTTCAGCTCTCTGCACATACAAGCAGAGGCAAGAAGCCGGATTCTATGCAGCCTTCCACCATTATGACTGCATCACATTAGTATTTCAGCTGCTCATTTAGTCCATAAGTCACATTCTTTGCAGTTGAGTTCTCCTTGGCTCTCTAGACACACACAGTAAATTGTTTTTTAATCTGACATTTATTCTCACTTGACTCATTTTTAAAGTCTTCTTCAGCTTTTTTTTTTTTTCTCTTCTGTTCATTTGTAACTCTATTAGCTTGAAGACACCATTCATTTTGTAAGCAGGCTTTAAACACATTTCATCTATCAGGATTAATTTTGCTGTATGCACCACCAAATAAATACATTAAAAACAATTGTAACACTTCATTAATCAAAATGTCAACTTCCACAGGAGTGAAATGTTCCCTACCTTAAAAATTCACTTTCTTTGCTTGTGAGTGCTTGTCTATTTAGCTAAAATATGGAACGTGATGTAAAATTCTGTCATTTTATTAGAATCTGTGTACAAGATTTAAAGAAGTAATCCATTATAATTAAGGCTAATTAATTATTATATGGTCAAATGAGCAACAAATGCACATGGAAAATCTAAAATGTTAATTATTTGAAAATTGGTTAATCAATTGTGCATTCAAATGCACATTTGTTTTAGTAGGCAGACGCTGCACTTTTATAAGGGATTAGTCTAAAAAAAATTTAAGTCAAACATTTTCAAAGCTATCTCTGCTCTCTGAGGAAAGAAAATAAATTATGATCAGATAAATCTGAGTTTTAAAAAGCAAACCAGTTTTTGTAATAAATAATTTACAAAAGAATACTTATTTAACATAGCAAAACTAAATCAGTTCAGATTACCTACTTTATAGGAGGTATTTGACCTGAGTATAAATAAAAAGAAATCTCCCCATATTTAATAGTCTGTGACCTCTATAAAAATTTCCACAGACCAATATCCTAATGGAATTACTATTTTCTTAAAAATAAAGCTAGAATCATGTAAAGATGAGCTAATCCTCAGCCATTGATGCAGTTTCCAGCAGATTCTTTTCATATTCTAATTTTACAAATAACCAATATTAAAATAAAAAAAGAGTGGGGATCACTCAGAGCTAATCAGTTTCAGCAACAATGGGAACCTTAAAGAAGAAGGTAGAAAGAATTCATCACAAGGGGCATGAAAAGAAGGCTGGAGTACAGTACAAAGAATTGCAGGATACGTATACCAGGGTCATGGTCATCTGGAGCAGGTCAGCACAGCAGCAAGGATAGAGAGGAGAACTTCTTTTGTGAGTGTAGCCAGGAGAATCTAAAACACAGGGGATGAGGAAGAATGAGATGCAGAAAAAGGACACAAGAGTCATAAGAAAGAGAAAGCTTTTTTTTTCTTTTCTTTTCTTTTTCTTTTTTTTTTTAAGTTTTGACTCTGTCATAGTTTTCTTCTCTTTTGATATGTTTATATTAAGTTAAAAAGTAATTGATAATAGAGATATAAAAGCCCAAGCAAAGTTTCATGGCTTCAGAAAGGCCAATAGAACTTTACAGAAGTCCACTGAGATGTTGCAAGTGTTTGGCTACCTTAATCTCTCTGTGTGATGTGTTTATTTGTGAGTTCATTACAATAAAGTTATTTTTAGGCTGGAGAGATGGCTCAACAAATAAAAGCAATGTGGTGCTCTGGCAGAGGACCTGGGTACCTGGGTTTGCTTCCTAGCAAACATGCGCCAGTTCATGACCATGCAATTCCAGTTTCAAGCCCTTTTCTGACCAATGCAGGCCCCAGCACACATGGTACACATACATACATACATACATGCATGCGTACAATATTTTAGTATGCATAAAATAAACATTTATTCTATTTTACTTTGTAATAAAAAGAAGTGAAGTTGGGAAACTCAGCCTTTTGTCCTTTGGGTTTATCCCCTTTGGTTTTTTGCCTGTAAATTGTTCTAATTCCCCAGGAGCAGCTGTAATTAACTTGTAACCATTTTGTCAAGTGAGAATAAGGCCCCACTTTCTTTGAGTAGATAAGCTGGAAGAATCTTGTTATCACTCTCTAGAGCAGCTTTACTGGCCTAGCTTGTATAATTCTACATTTTATTTTGTGAGAAAAATGTGACTATCTGTAGCAAAATCTTTTATCTTTGTTGCTATTGTCTTTTACAACTGAATAATTCCCAACAGATATCAGTTCAGAGCCATTGGTCACTATGGGATACAAACAAGTTGAACAGGAGACCAATGGAAGTTTCTTGAGAAAAGAAAGGGAAGACTAGTTGTCTAGGCCAACTGTTTCCACTGAGACTAGAAACACTTTTCAGCTGCATTTGTCAGAAGTGAAGAATATGTAGGTCAGAGCCTGTGGCACATATATACCCTTAGAAGCTAGTAGAGAACACTCAAAACATGTACATGAGGAAAACCTCAAGGACATTAAGCACATAATGAATATTTAGTTAGGTTTTTCTATTGCTGTGAAGAGACACCATTACCATGTCAACTCTTACATAGGAAAACATTTAATTATCATAAGGTTGAAAGCTTTGTGACATGCAGGCAGACATGGTACTGAAGAGGTAGCTGAGGATTCTACATCTGGATCTGCAGGAAGAGGGTGACACTGGGCCTGGCTTGAACTCTTGAAACCTCAAATCTCATCTCCTGCAACATATCTTCTTCAACAAGGCCATAACTCCAATAATGCCTCTCCCTGAGTCTGTGGAGAGGGGAGCATTTCCATTCAAATCATCACAATGAGAAAACATAAGCACTGATTGTGTGTGTGTATGTGTATGTGTGTGTGTGTGATTGTGTGTGTGTATATATGTGTGTGTGTCTGTCTGTCTGTCCATTGGTCTTGTCTGTCTCTGTACGATTATGAAATTCTAGAAGAGCAAAGAGCAAGCCAACTAAATCGAGACTGTAACAAGACATGCAGCTGGTGAAGCTGAGCTCACTGGAGTCTGTTTACTTTTCCTGTTCACTAGGAGGAAACTTGCTTCCTCTTTCTCTTTGAGAAGATACATTAAAAAAAATTGACTAGCTTCAACTCTTAACATTCAAGAGAAAAAAAACAGAAACAAAACAAAATTATGTCTTTGATATTGGAGCTATGATTCAGCTCTGTGACACAAATCCATGCCACATTATGGCTAAAAGGAAAATTTGAAAATTCAACATTAAGTATGTTTAGGTGTTAGGATAGAAAAAGAAGTTATTACTGAAACCATACAACTTTGAAGCAGGCATCAGTGAATTTTTTTGTTGTGTCCCAGGCTGTAAGAGACATTTATAGTTAAAAGAATCACTAATCACGAGGACCTATAATTTCCTGTGTAAAAAAGGAAGAAGATCCTAAGCTTTACATTTTCAATTATAGGACAGAATACAAAATGTCTTTGTATATTTTGATACATGATAAATAGAATCTGAAAAATTTATTAAAAAATTTAAAAAGCATTTAAACAAAATCTATAACTATTGAATAAAACTCAATGGACTGATCAAATATTAATAAATTATTTTAGTAAAGTGAGCAGGGCAATGATAGTATGCTGCACACTGCTGCCACCTCTGCTGTAGACAGTCCAACTAATTCAGTCAGTATAGCGTGAGACTCTTAATATCAGGGTTGTGAGTTTGTGCCCCACATTGGGTACCAATTGTAGTCAGAAGTTTTTTGGTCCTGCCTAGCTTCATCCTCTAGATAAATCTTCTACTTGTGATCCCACAGCTGCTTATAAAATAATTAACTCAGAGGCTTGATATTATAGTAACTGCTGGTCCAGTAGGTATTTAGGTCTTACACTTTAATTAACCCATTGTTTTTATCCATATTTAGCCACATGGCTTGGTCCCTTCACTTCAGTGCAGTACTTTCATCTTGTGTCTTCTATGTCTGGCTGCATCTGCTGCTCTTCTTTTCTTCTTTCCAGAATTCTCCTAATCTGGTTGCCCTGCCTCTACTTCCTACATGCCTACTGGCCAATCAGCATTTTATTAAATCAATACAAGTAACAAAACTTTACACTGAATAAGAGCATTATTCCACATTTAAACTATCAAGAGAATTAACAGGACAGATCAAATGTGTGTTCTCTCCTCTATATATAGTTTAAATTTTAATATAAGAAAAATGAGGCAAAGGGAATATTTGAAGATATGATGACCAAGAACTTTTCAGAAATTACTAAAGATACACTAGTACAAGTTGATGATTTCAATCAGTTACAAAAGGTAAGTTTTAAAATTTTACAGCCATGTGCATAATAAAACCAACAAAAAAATTAGAGGTAGCCAGGGAACTCTATTTTTGTTGAAAAATATGCTTTTACTCAATTGTTACAATGAGACACATAACTGTGTGTTTGAAATTGTCCATCACAATAGGTCTCTATGATAAGACTTGTATAGTTAAATTGACTTATATAAACTCATATCTAGAATTCAGCATGAGCATAGGACAAAAGCCAACTAGCAACATAAGCAAGTATTCAACTTAATCATCTGTTACCACAGCAAACTGCTCCCAGCTCATGTGTTTAGTTATGAAATATTCCTTCTAATAAGATGATTGAAAAAAGCAAAGCTCAGGATTTATGAGTGCATAACATTGTTATGCTGATACCTGTCCCAATGACAACAGCTTCAGTATGTCTCCATTTCTTAGCCTTGAGAGACAGTGGAAAGAGACAACAACCCCATTAGGTAGAGCTTTGGCCAATACCTTTGTTTTTCTGCTTTGGTTAGAAAAGTCTCTCTCACTCAGCAGTGGTGAACTGTTGATTTAGATATTTAGTGACTTATATGGACAGAAGTTTTATTATCAGGAACAGCTTTATAGCAAAAAGGCACATGAGTGCATGGATGGTAACTGACACCAAGTTTAAAAACCTTCATGCCACTTATTAAGACCTGGCAGAGAACAATCACTACAGAAAAGACACTAAGAATTAAAGCAGAACAGAGACACTGTATATTGACAAAACTGGATTTACCAGGAGTGGAGACTGATCTAAGCATTATTGGGTCAGTGGGACCATAGGACTGTCTGCTCCCTGCCCAGGGAGGGGATGGGAAATTGTGGAGAAGAAAAAATGTCCTGATGTGGCAGGAGGGGGACGGGACCTTGAATAAGGATATGCAGGGATGAAAAAGAAAAAATTCAGAGGGAAAGCTGAACACAAAGTAAATATATGTGTAGTAATCTTATTTGCATTATCACCCTTGATAAGTCATACTTATGATTTTTATCTTCTTCATAGTTATTGTTAACTTACCAGCATTTTAAATTCATTTTACTGTTTTTCTTGATAAATACAAAATAAATAAAGGAAAAAAAGATAAAAAAAGAAAAATATCTATTTTCACTAGGAGATTGTCACCAGTCACCCCAGAGTTAGACCAACAGACTCCTGAGCAAAATGACTTGAAGACAGGGATGCAGGTTCTACCTAGGGCTTTCAACATTACTCCTATTTCATTAAAAAGCAACCTCACTATTACTGTTAATATGATACTATTTATTTTTTCTATAAACTGATATTTTATTTTAATTAAAAATGTTTACATACAATTTATTTTGATCATATTCTTTTCATTTCCCAACCCCTCTCAGATCCTGCCTACTCCCTACCCACCCAGCTAAATGTTCTCTTTGATCTCTAAAAAAGATTCTAAAAAACAAAGAAAGTCAAACAAATAAAAACTCAGTAAGACACACATGAAAAAATACCAAAACAAAACATGTAGTATATTTTGTGTTGGTCAACTATTCCTAGGCATGGGTCCTGTCCTGTCCTAGAGTGTGGTTGATATACCCAGGGGCAGCCCATTAGAGAAAACTTTTCTCTATCTAGTAGGTATCAGTTGCAAATAGCTTCTTGGTTAGGGATGGGATTTAGTGCCCCCTGCCCCTCCCTGTGCCTAATGCTATGTTTTTTTTTGTCTGAAGTGAACCTGAGCAGGTCTTGTGCATGCTGTCATAGTCTCTGTGAGTTCAGATGTATGATATCATTTCTTGAGATAGTAACTAGTCAGTGGTGGCTTGAAAGGACCATGTATATATCTAGTAGCACTTTAAGACAAAGTGTAGGCATTCTCCCTGCATGACTTTACCAGTTTCCAGTGGCAAATGTGTTGGGTTGGGCTTTTTATTTCATTCCCACCCAGGCAGAAAGTGTACCTTTTGAGTATCTTCATCTTTTGTGTGCTATGGGTGAAGGTGGTAGGCCTGTGGGAAGAGAAATTGACTGTATACCCCCCCCAAGGGGATTATTTCCCTTACTGCCAGTCTGAGAGTTTTAAAGCAGGACCAATCCTTAGAAACTAAATGATGGTTGGTGGTAAGTTTAGATAACTGGAGTTCCTTAGCTATAGTTTTCCCAATATGCATGTGTAAAACAGTGCTCCAAAAGGTTAGCTGTTATTGTTATGACTCAAAAGGAAAAGACACAAAAGGAAAAGGGATGTTAACTGTTTTGCAGGATCAGGAAGACGACATAAACTATGTGTGTAAATTAAACAGGCATTTGACTCATATACAGGTACAATAAAATCAAATTAGAAATTAGCGATGCTTTCAGAGATCATCAGAGAAGTTTCTTTGTGCAATGGGTGGTAGTCAGTGCAGAAACCTACAACTGATCAAAGCACAGAGAATCCATTTCAGTATAGTCCTCAGTCACAGATGGGACATCTATATCAGACTCCCTGCTCAAGGCTCAGGACTATCACAGATGAGGGGATGGAAGACTGCAAAACTCAGAGGTCAGGAAGGACAAGAGCAAAACAGGATTGTCTCTATATAATAGGACTGCTGTACCCATGAGCTCACAACAACTGTGCTGCTTGTAGAAGGTCTGAATAAGATATAGCCTGTCAACATTCTAGCTCAGAAGAGGGCTCATGAGCCTGACCCAGAACTGGGGAGCTACTCACATTGGTTGCTTCTGAAGGAGAGTCAGTTTTCTTAAGAGTGTAAACCCTGTATGTCAATCATGCTTGGGTGGTTGTCCCAATGCCCATGAGTATATGAAAGCATAAACTTAACTTGGTAGATGAGAGAGAGAGGGAGGAAGGGAGTGAGTGAGTGAGGGAGGGAGAGATGCTGGAGGGGGTAAAGAAGTAAGGTAAGGGTTAAATGGAAGATGAGGGCTCAAAAAGATCAAAATACATTGTATAAAAATTTCAAAGAATTAATAAAATCTTATATTGCAAATAATGAAATATGACAACTGTGGATAAGCAAAGGGTTTAAACAGTTGAATGTTTTAACTAGAAGAGGAAAATAAATTTTAAAAATTATTTTTCTTTAGGAAAATGCATAGTAAGTCTAGTTCAAGAAAAGTAATAATTAGACATTATAAAGTGTTGATTATAATGGAGACAAAATTATTTAATATTTTTGTACAGTGTTAGTGGTCAATATATTTTTGGTGCTGTGGTGGTTGTTTTAGAATATTTTTCTTGGTTATAGATCACACTACTGCTTTGCCAAATGTCCCAGAGATTTTTGGTATGCCAGACATCTTGAATAAAATATTAGAGCACATTAATTAGGTAATGTCTTTCTTTGTGAAGGTTAGGGTTATTATTATTGTAGACACTCAGAGTGTCTAATCTCTCTGATCTAATTAGTATTTGAATTTTGTTAATAGTCCTTGTCTATTATATTAAATTTATAGATGATTTCTTACTAGTTCAGAAACTTTTTGATAGCAAAGGTTACTTTTGAAAGCTGCTTAAATTGGGTTAGAGTGATGGCTCAGTGGTTAGCTGCTCTTGTAGAGAATGCAGGTTTGATTCCCAGCATGCACAGGATGACTCACAACCATCTGTAACCCCAGTTCTAAGGGATCTTATATTGCTTTTCTTTTCTTTTCAGGTGCCTGGCATGAATGTGGTGCACAGACATACATGCAGGCAAAACACCAATATACATAACATTTAAAAACAAATACAATTATAGAAAAAGATAAATAAATGTGTTTAATGACATTTTATTTTTATTTTACACATCTGTAACAGGCCAGGACATCTCATTCTCTCATTCTAGTGTCCTTAAAATTACAACTATTGTTAAATTTGAAGCTGTGTTTATCAAGTTTCTCCCTTGAAGATATTCTCAATGCTGTATCTTTTTAAAAAATAAATAAATAAATAACTCATTTTTTACAGATTTTTTTTAAAAAAATTACACTCTAACTTATTAAGTATGCCATTGTCTTAGTTGGGGGTTTTATTGCTATAATAAAATACCATGACCAAAGAACAACTTAGAGAGGAAACGGTTTATTAGACTTAACACTTTCATATTGTCTATCACTAAAGGAAGCCAGGTCAGGAACTCAAACAGGCAGGATCCCTGAAGCTGGAGCTGATACAGAGGACATGGAGGGATGCTATTTACTGGCTTGCACCACATGGCTTATTCATCCTGCTTTCTGATACAACTCAGGACCACTCCCCACCATGGGCTTGGGCCCTTATTCATTGATCACTAATTGAAAAAAAGCCTTACAGCTGGATGTCATGGAGACATTTCTATAATGAGGCTGCTTCCTCTCTGATGACTTTAGCTTATGTCAAGTTGATACACAAAACCAGCCAGTACAGCTGTCATGTAGTTTATCATCATAGTTTATGGTGACAGTGTGATTCTATTTTGGTAAATCCCATTGGAAATTGTTCTCTTTCTTTTTTATAAAAAAAGCTCATTTTCTGTTACCATTATCTGCAATTAAGAGTCCAGATTCATAAGCTGGGTTTAGCTTCCTGATGCTCTTCTACCGAGAACTGTTATTTCTGAGGTAGTGAAGTAAAGAACCAAAGAATTAGGGCTGGAGAGATGGCTCAGTGGTTAAGAGCATTTGCTGTTCTTTAGGAAGACTGGAGTTCCATTCCGAGCTACCAGATCAGGTGGTTCACAATAGCCTGTAAGTCTAGTTTCCACGTATCTGATACCTCCCTCTGGCTTCTGAGGACAGCTGCACTCATGTGTACATATTCACACACACATGTACATAATTAAAAATACTGGCACCTTGGAGCCCATTCCCTCCAGAGGAACACCTGATCCAGTCTTGATGTTGGGGTGAGGAAACTGGATCTGCTAGAAGTCGATGCTGAACTAAGCCACCTTGGGACCTTGGGACCTCCTGCCCTTGTTCGGGAGGAGATAAAGAGATGGGGAGAACAGAGAATGTCTGGGAGGTGCAAGAGGGGGAAGGGAGCTTGAACAAGGATATACATGGATAAAAAAATAAACATAAATCTTTTTTTAAAAGGACTAAAAACAGAGAATTATACAGAGGGATGGTGAAAGCAAGCCCATGAGAGGGAAGCATAAGGTTGTTTACACTACCATGTGACATGGCTCCCACCGTGTTTTAACTGCCTCCAATCCTATACCTCATCAGCCCTTCTTTATTAGTATTAGCAAAAATCTAATTTCATATATCTAAGAATACAAGATAACATGTTTTACAGTAGATTTGATTTAAAAAAATCATAGTCATTCTTCATGTTGTTTTGAAGCAAGCAGGGCTATATTTCTTGCAAATACAATTCATCTTTTCTGATTTTCTTTGTGGAACTTTTTAGGCTACTATAATAATTGTAAAGCAAAAGAAGCAGATGCTAATCTTTTTGAACAAGAATTAAATATATTGTCATTGCATTTGAATTGTAGGGATAACTTTGGTTCTTTAAAATCTACCATAGAAATCTAAACTTCTTTCTCCATCCCTCCCTCCTTCCCTTCCTCCCTCTCTCCCTCCTTCCCTCCTTCCCCCCCCTCTCTCTCTTTCTATTTATGCTCATCAATGTTTTGCCTGAGTGTGCGAAGGTGTTGAAACTCAGTTACAGATGGTGGAGTTACATGGAGCTGGAGTTATAGACAGTGGTTAGCTGTCATGTGAGTGTTGGAAATTGAGGCTGAGTCCCCTGGAAAAGCATCAGTGCTCTTAAACACTGAGCCATCTCATCTCTCCAGCTTCAGAAACCCAGATTTTCTGTATAGCCTTCATGGGTGTGTTTGAAAGAAGGCCATGTGACTATTCTCTGCTCTTTATTCTCTTTTATTTAATTGTATATTTATTTTGGAGATAGGGTCTCACTATATAGGTTTGGTTGGCCTGGAACACACTGTGTAGACCAGTTTGGCCTCAAAGTCACAGAGATTTTCTTGCCTCTGTCTCCTGATCAATGGGATTGAAATCACTAGCCACATCACACTTGGCTCAATGAGATTTTCTTACACGGGAAAATAAGTAATTGAGTTACTACTAGCCCTCAGTCATCAACAGAGAATAACCAATAATTAGTTTGGAAGGGAGGGAGACCTTTCTGAAGCTGGAAATTCTTTTTAAAATTGGCCCTGTCTCCTGATGGTTAACACAGAAATTCCTCTAGCAATTACAAACTCTTTTATAAATGGCTCTCATAATTTATAGCTTTCCAGGAACAGCTTCAAAGTCAAACGTGTGTAATTCACTGTCTTGGCTCATTTCCATCACATTTCACCCCCATATGCAACGTTCCTCACTATGAGAGTGTGTTCCTCTGATCTGAGCCATGCAAACTCATGAGGGAAGGCATATTATGGCTGGCTTCCATGGATCCATTTGGGTGGAAAACGTGGATATTTCCAGATGAAATAATTTCATTGATCATCTTCACACTTCATAAGTAGTCACTGATTCCAGTCTATCCTCTTTTACACTAGTTTTTTTTTTTTATTCCACCTTTTATTTTTAATGATCCCTGAGCTAAATGGGAACAATTTAGGTAATGAATTTGAACTTCTCAGGATAATTAAAAAGACACACTGGATATTAATCTTCTCTCTCATAAAGAAGAACCAGGTGTATTTGGCAATGAGTGGTTTTGGCAAACACTGAAACAGCAGGCCAGAGATCAGAACCTTGCATCACTTAGGAATACAGGAAATGGGAGCCTATTTCAGCATCATTGTCCCTGGGGAGACACACTGGGCATGAGATCTTGGTTTTGTGAGAGGAAGAATGAGAGATCTTGCAAATTTTATCAGCAAGGACTTGGGCAATCTTGACTTGTGGAAACTCAGGGTGGAAGACCTCTTAGATGGGGAGCCTGGCATCTGCCTGGTGGACAGCCTATGGAAAAGAAACTCCTGCTATTTTCCAGACATGAGTGTGTCAGAAACCCATACATGTTCCCAGGTTTCAGACTCCATAGACATTCTATGCACTGGATCAGCCTGTAGCTGCTAATGAAGCCACCTTGGTTCAGCAGAGTGACTCCTGCCTAGTGAAACCTGCCTAGTGTCCTGCACTATAGTGCAGAGATGCGGTGATGAGGAAGGAAGAAGAGGGCATCTTCAGAGGGAATCGGGAGACCAGGAAAAATGACAACCACCTGTGGTTTTCTGTCAGTGTCAGAACCGAACAAAGACCCACATGGCAGCCACTTTCCCTTCCACTTCTCAGGTCCCAGGCATCTGTGACTGAGGTGAGGAGGTTGTGCTGACGGTTCTTGTGATGAGCAAGGAGTCAGCTAAAGGGACCTTGAGCAATGCTGGAACTCTGGTTATCCCCTAATCCAGGGTCGTCACAGCCAAAGCAAGCACCCACAGAAAATGAACCAGCCCTAGCCACATTATGCTCTTGCATGGGGACTAGATATATGGCCTGGATCTACCTAATGACACAGTACTGAGAGGCCCACAGTCAGGTAGAGAGGACCATCACAGTTCTGACAGTTTGTGTGGTTCTTGTTGCTGGCCACTCCCTCTTGCTCTCTGACCAAGTGAGGGTGACTACCATGGAATGGGAACTATGCTTCTTACAACACTGTTTCTCCATACTGAGTCTGGGTCTATACCACTGCCTAGACAGGAAACCAGAATTTCAGAGATTTCCTCATTTTTGGTATTAGTAGTACCAGAGGCTTTTGATTTCACACAACAAGGAAACCTAGCCAGAGGAAGCCTGAGCCCAAGAAACCAGTTATCTATAAGGGTACCACTCCAGTTCTATAAGTAGCCATAGAGAAAGAACCTGACACAGATTTCTGTCTATGTCACATCTTCCTGCATGCCTGGAGTTTCCCCAGTATTCCTCCCAGGGGCTAGGCACAGAGAGAACGATGTCCATAGGAAAAGTCATGCTACTTGTTTGCCTGCAGTGTAGCTATCCTGCTGCTACTGGGGTTGACATCCATCACTGACACCAAAACCCAGCTTGTTTGGTCTTCCGATATGAACTGAAGAATGCCAAGTATCTAAACATCCTGTAGACCTTTAGTATGAGATTGGAACTGTTGGGAGGATCCAGCATTATGGGCTGAACAGCTGCTGGGTCATCTTCCTTTCCAACATGCATATGGACATTGCTAGACTATCCATCTTTTATCTTGTAATCCAGCTGTTCTCAACCTGTGTGTCCCTATCTCTTGTGGAGGCCACATTGCAGATATATTGCATATCAGATATTTATATTACGATTCATGACAGTAGCATAATTACCATTATAAAGTAGCAACAAAGTAATTTTATTGTTGGGATCACCACAACACAGGGAACTGTATTAAAGAGCCACAGCATTAGGAAGGTTGAGAATCATTGCTTGAAAGTGTAATCTAATAAATCACTTTCATCATAAATACTCATCCTACTAGTTCAGTTCCTTTAGAAAAGCCTGCCTAGTAAAGACACCAATTAAAAACATAGTAGATATGCAATGAACTGGAATTTTTTTCTAGTAACAGTGACTATTGTGGCCAGCAAGCTCCAGGGATCTACCTATCTTTGCCTCCACAGTGTTGGTATTACAGGTTATGTAGTAACTCATCTAGCTTTTTATATGGGCATGAGGGATGGAAACCCAGGCTCTTCTGCTTCAGTGATAGGCTTTTACTGAGGAAGCAATCTCCTTAGCCTTTCCTATCTTGACATTTTTATTTGAAGCAGAGCCTCCCTGTAAAGCACTGGCTGACCTGGATCTCACTATGAAGATCAGGCTGGCCTTAAATGTACTGTGATAGCCTCTTTCTGTCTTCTAAGTGCTTGGATTACAGGTGTTTACCCCTGTGTCTGGCTAAGCTTGGGGACTTATTTGTGGCACAAAGGACTCAGTGTGTAGTTGTATCCATAGCTGAGTCATTATACAGAAAGATAGCAAAGACAGCAGTGAAGGAAAAAAGGTTCATGGGGTCTTTGGGAAAACAGGTAAAGACTCCAAATGCCCTTTCCTGCAGGCATTGCCCACAACATGCTTAAGTCCCCTTAGCAATGTTGTTGCTAGCAGTAGTCAACCAGGGTGGCTCATTAGAAAGACGGTGCTCAGGATATTGGTTTTAATGTACAGCTTGATTATGCAATTTCTCTCTGCTTAGTGTTTAGATCCCAGCCTCCCAGGAGAAAAGCAGATTTGGATGATAAAACTGCACTTTCTGCAGCTGAGGCACAGGGAGCCTTATTAGTTCCAGGGATGGTGTGAATGCTCTTGACATGCAAGTTCCTAGACAACCAGGGCCTGGCCCTATGAACAGGTCTCTAAAAGTGAAGGCATTGGACTTGCTGTGTCAATGCTTTTCTGCCAATGCATGCATTTTTTATTACATATCACATAGATACAGAACATAATCCCTCTTTTAAAAATTCTCAAGGCCTCATTTATCATATTAAAAAGTCTCGGACTAGCATCATACAGCTTCACATAGCCCTACCCTCTTTTAAATAAGACAATTCAGGAACAATTGATTGCTTATAAGAAAGGGTGTCAAAGCTTCCCAGACTTCTATCTCAACCCTCAAGAAAACAAACTTTTCTTCATCTAATTCATATCAGAATAAAAGTGGGACTTCCATTTATGTAACATTCAAGATTGCACATCTCATCACAGCTGCTTCAACATGAGAACAAAATTTTAAAAAATAAACTCAATGTGGAATAAACTCCGTTTTCAAAATTGAGTTCTCAGTGGCTAAAAAATTAACACTAGTTTCTTGCCTCTTGTCCAGCAATTTAAAACACTATCTCCAAAAATAAATAATTTATGATCCTCTTAACAATGAGGAGCTTATTAGTAATGATTTCTTTGTACAGGTCATTCCAGAGGATAGAAGGCTACAGAAATGAGAATTTCGGAGATGCTCTGTTACTCCAACCTTGGTTCTATTTAAACTTCACATTCAAACTTGAATGGAGTCAGAATGCACACTTTATAATATTTTGAGAATTTCTCCAGGTTTTAATAATGTAATCACTTAGTTTCAACGTCATTCAGAGTATGGAATCAGACAAATTGCCAGGACCCTTTGCTTAGTAGCGAAGTTTATTTATTTATTAGAATACACGGAGTCCAATCTATGCTGCCCACATACTTCTGGATGTAGAGGCATCCACTGGAGTAGGTCAACCTACTGGGGTCCACACTCTTAAAGAAAAACTGACTCCTAATCCTCCAGAGCCCAGCAACTCTCAATATCTCCTCAGCTAGGGATGGACCCTCATGAGTCCATCTTCCCTCTGGGCTGTATGTGGGCTGTCCTGGTTATGTGCAGGTTTTGTGCAGGCAATAACAGTTTCTGAGTTCATGATGGTGATCCTGTCATGTTCAGAAAACATGTTTTGCAGTGGTTCTTTCCAATACCTGGCTTTTTACAATCTTTCATCATGGTCCTGGAACCATGAGGTATGATGGGTCTAACATATATGTCTCATCTGTGGCTGAGCACACCACACACATGTAGTAGAAACCCTTCGATGAATTCTGAGTACCTGAAACTGTAGGCATCTTTAAATTAGTATAAAGGAGATGTGGGCCTTTTTGTTTTGTAAAGATAGTCACCAATAAAATAATCCTATAAACTACTAGCTATAAATATATGACCATCATAAAAAATATGAAGGGCAAATTCTGCTTTATTCATGTTTTGGCATAAAGAAGGATTTCTTTTATTAATTCTATTTTTTTTTTTAGATCCATAAAATGGAACTAAAAAAATTAGTACTTTTTAGACTTTTTGTGTTTTTTTATTTTTCTGAGTCAGAGTTCTCTCTATGTAGCTCAGGCCATTCTGGAACTCACTATTTAGATATCACTCCATGGCCTGTGCCTCTTGAGTGCTGAGATTAAAGTTGTATACCAGACCAGCTTCCTTTGAAACTTTTGAAAAAATAGTTTAAAAGTTTTAAGAAAAATAAAATTTTGATATGAGGAAATGATTTCAAAGCCAACTATGGCTATCCTAGTAAGAAATTATACATCACCACATCATAAGGAGAACCTGGGGAGGAAGAGGACTCTAGATCAACACTGGATCATGTAATGAATGGCAGGATGTAGACACTGGTGTCATATTCCTGAGATAATGGCGTACACTTATCTGTCCAGAGACTCTCAAAGAGCGAGGATGTGCTTATAACCCAGAGCATGTCAAACATAGGCATCTGCGGTAGATGGGGAACAGTCACTTGACAAAAGGTTCAGGAAGACTGTAGCGACATGGGAGCCAGGTTATCAATATTTGTCCAGTATCTATTCTGTAGCAGGACCTGTTAAAAGCTGTTAAGACAGAGGGATCGACTTGGCCATTCCATGTCCCACTGGCTGTGGATCTAGCCTTATTTACTCTTCCATGGAATGAAATCCTTTGTTCTTACCCCCTTACATTTTAGATATCTTCAAGTAACTCCAGTCAGTCTAATTTTGAGCTCTTCACTCTCTGCCTATAGCTTTAATATTCTACTTTGCTCCTTCTTAGAGCCTCACCTTAAACAATTGTTTTTTGAAACCAATAGTTCACATCTATTTTGCTGCCTCTAATGCCTTCCTGCTCCCATTTTTCTTATGCCTTTTTTCTAGCTCAGATTCCAATCCCATTTCCCTTAGCAACTGTACAGCAGCTTTGCCTTTTCAGTCAACTGCCTTGAAAGCTGGATTTTTCCTGTGATTCATTTCTTCACACTAAATTGTCACAGATGTCAGGTGGGTTTTCAGTATAGAGTATTTTTGAGAATTTTGTCCTACTTTGAATTCGGTTGGGATGGTATGAGCTCTGGCTTCTCTGTTGCAACTAGGAATACAAAGCTGTGAATATCACCAAGATGCTGGCTTTCTCCATGCTATTAAATCAGTGGGCCAGGGGCAACCATTGCATTTTGCAAACGCAAAAGCAAAAGCGAAACCAAACAAACAAAAACAAAATGAGTAAGACTCCTTACTTGAGACAGAAAATGCTCTTAAATAATATGTCATCCAGAAGTGAATGATGTGCATAATTTGTGTAATAACGAAGCTCCCGAAAACATCCTGTTGTAGGCATTTGAGAAAGTTGGTGATATATAAAGAAAGGAAACTTTATATCTGAATTTTTTAAGAGACTTCCACTGATGAGAGGGCTATAGACATCCATTTTCTTTTTAGAATAACTTTTAAAACTTGGTTCACATGGCTTTGGCAGGGATGTCCCCTGGTCTTATATCTCAGGTATTATATCTCCAAAATCATTGCACACCAAATATGGCTATTCTGAATCCATTTTTGTAATTTTCTAGTCAGAGCTAGAAAAAAAGAAGCTGAGTCCTGATTCTGGAATTAATATCTGGGGTTCCATTAAGTATCAGTTGCTCAACTACTTTATGTGAGGGTCTCTGGAGAGCCATACTGTGATAGAATTTGGGGTACAGATGTTTATTGAGATTAACTTCCCTGAAAGGAATGTGGAAGGTATATGTTCAGGCAGAGGGAGAAGCTGAATTGTGATGAGGATCTGATTAGGGTCAGTCAAGCTGGGAGTGAGTGGAACTTATGATAATCCAGCATGCTCTAAAGATGAATGGTGTCTCTGACCTGGTCACCTCATAGATACAATTCTAAGGGTGTATGGCCTCCAGGGATAGAGCATAGTCTAAAGGACCTCAGAGATAGTAGCTGTTGACTGACTGAGTTAACACACCTGGGAAAATTGTACTTTCTGAATGCATAGTATGATTAGTGCACCCACCATGTCTACCATACTAACTATGGAGAAAGGCTCTTTGTGACAAGTGAGAATGAGATATATACACCAAAATAATCAGAGCCTGGGAGCAGCTGGAGGCTCATATCCAGTTATATCTGGGCCAGAACTGTTATCACTGTCCTTAGTTACTAGAGCCTTAACCTCTCTTGGATTAGCTGTTTTAGCCATCATAGCCATACTGGACACATGTGATGTAGGATGTCTTTCTGTATGCTGTGAATACCATTGGTTAATAAAAGAGATGTTTTGGCCTATGGCAAAGCAGCGTGGAGGCAGGCAGGAATTCCAAGCAAAAGAAAAGATGGAGAAGGACAGAGTCATAGAGTGACAACTGTGAGCTGCCACTGAAGGAAGCAAGATATGAAGAAACATAGGTAAGTCATGAACCATGTGACAATACACAGATTAATAAAAATGGGTTGAATTAAGTTGAAAGAGTTAAAAAATAATAAGCCTGCGGTACAAGCCAAACATCTTGTAATTAATATAAACCTTTGTATGATTACTTGGATCTAAGTGGCTTTAGGACTCTGGCTAGATGAGCTAGAAACCTCAGGATATACACATATATTTAAGCTAATGGTTGTTTTGAGGGTACGAATGGTAGACACTTTTGTAAAATTTGGGGAGACAGGATGAGAAATGAAGAGAGATACAATGGTGATTAAAATAAATGCTACATGAGGAAATCAGTAGGCTTTAAAGATGGGCTGAAAAAGGAGTCAAAGAGAAAAGAACTTCTTTCCAGCTTTCCAGCTTTTGGGTTAGGTGAAAGGGGAGGACACTGAATCTAATGAATTTGTAAAGAATTGGGATAAATTTGGCTCATGGTTCTGGGGTACTGGCAGTCCAAACACAGGATACAAACATCTGGGGAGAGCTTCTTGCTGGTGGAGACTCTAAATAGTTGTAAGATAGCATAGAACAGTGTGTGGTGTTCAGGAGATATGCCCAAAACGCCTTTGTTAACAGACCCATTCCTATGCTAATTAGCCCATCTCTTGATAATGGATCTAGGGCTGGCTAAATCCACCCTTGAAGTCAGACCTCTGCCTATAACTTCTTGAAGATCTCACATTATAAGACTTTGGAGATGAAGTTAATCACACATGAACTCTGAGCATATACCTTTAAATCATAGTTACGGGACTATTTATAGAGGTAAATTTAAATCAGAAATCTGCTTGTGTTGGGATAGAATGAATAAATGGTACTGTTTGTTACATGGTTATAATGCTAATCTTGCTTACATGAGTACACTTGCCAAGAAGATTGGGCTATTTTTCAGCTGGCATGGTACCTATTGCCTGGGATAGCAGTAGCAAAAATTCATAACTATGTGTAATCATGTACAAATAAATAAAAGGAAAAAGCATATGTAGTACACAGTAATGATACCCAAGTAAAAGAAAAGGAAAAAAAACCAGAAAATTATTCTCTTATCTCTGCAACATTCTTCAGTTTTTGGCTTTCTGAGTACAAACTCACTGGAAGTATACAAGATGACCATTCAGGACAGACAGATGATACAAACATCAAGCCCCTAAGAACATTTATTTGATCAAGTCTCATGAATTTCCCTGCACAGGGGTTGCTATTCATATGGAGCAAGTATCATAGCCGACCTTTTCTGACTTCAGGCCAGAAATCACAAAGGTGGAGCTCTTTCCACAGAACTGCAGGGCAGTCTCACAGCACTTTCCTATGTTCATTTAGCAAATATGACTCTTCCCTGGAGAGCATTCTCCTAGCTGCAGTTCAATAACTGTAGGTGCCACAAAAGTTCAAATAAATATGCTGTCCTTGACTTTGTTCATTCAGTAGTATTTTGTTCTTAAGGGAATATGATGGGCTTTAAAATAGGACATAAAATGATTCACACATATAAGAAAGTATAGGTATTCAAACAACAAGTCTGCCACTGTGGTTTAATAGACTCGAGTACCCCTTCTACTTATTAGATTTGTTACATTGGACAAGTCACCTAACTTCCTTAACTCTTATGTTCCCATCTCAACAGCTAAGTCATAAACACACTTTGCAGAATCATCATAAAAACTTAAAAACATAGGACATGTCAATTGAACATTGCATATAACTAGATGCATCCCCTCCTATTAAGACTGAAAGAATCAAACCAGTCGGAGGAAAAGGGTCCCAAGTGTAGGCAAAAGAGTCAGAGAGAGCCCACTCCACTGTTAGGAGTCCAACAAAAACACTGAGGTACACAACCATAGCATATATGCAGAGGACCTAGCACAAAGACATACAGGCTCTGGGATTGCCATTTCAGTCTCTGTGTGATCCTATGAGTCCTAGTTAGTTGGTTCTGTGGGCAGTTTTCTTCTGGTGTGACCCCTCTGGCTCCTACAATCACAAGTTAACATTTTAAAACTTTTATATACTTTTAATTTGTTCTTTCAGAATTTCATGTATACATGTATTTCAATAATATGCACCTTCAACTTCTCTGAATTCCTTCCACAGCCTATTCCAACTTTGCATCCTCTTTGTTGATCTTTGCTACTCATTGGGTCTAATTAGTGTTGCCTCTATATGAATTAACATTGGCCACATGACCATGGGGCATTTCCAGGAGCATGGTTAACGTTTCAGGGATCATATTTCTAAAAAACACTGACTTTATATCTCCAAGAAACCATCTACTTGTCAAAAGCTCCTCAGCCCAGGGTGAGTGCTCATGTACCTGTGCCCCATGTACCTTGGAATGCTGACTGACTTACAAGTTCAACTAATTTGAAACAAGACTTTTTAACATATAGGGCATTATGTAATAATAAATAAAAAAATAATTTTATTAAGTGATTTTAAATAAACACATTTATAAATGAATGATAACAATAGTTAATTTAAAAAAGGTTTATTGCTCCAGACTTAAGGACAGTAATTTCTTTGGGCTCTGCTCTCTCTTCTTCCTTGCCCCTCTTTTCTAACCTCCATATGGCAGTAAGTAAAAATGTCTAAAATCTAAATCTATGTTCATAGCTTAAAATATGTAATGACTTAAAATTTTGTACAAAGTTCAAATTTCCTACCATGACATATTGGGTCTATAGTATCTATGTAATACTCTGGCCTGTTGTTTTTTATCATTTATTATTGTCTGTAATGCAACCATCCTGACTCTTCTGCTGTCCCTGTGACTGAACAGCTGCTGAGGTCTCTCTAACTTCTGACTTTCTCAAGTTTGTGTCTTTTCCTGGAGTATTTCACTCATTAGTTTTGGAGCTAGAACAAAACATTTTAAAAATATTCTTTAGATCTCACTTACCAGTTGGGGTGTCTTGTGAGAAACACAGCCTGCAGTTGTGTTTATTGTAATTATTCTTGTACTTCATTGCATCTGTTTCTAGCTCTGGAAATCCTCTTAGTTCTCATCTCTGTATTAATTGCCTTATGACAAGGACCATATTCATCCTTCTCTGCTGAACTCTGCAGGACCCAGTGTTCACAAAGCATGCAGTAGATTTTGTTTATTAACAAATGTCTACTGGAGTCTTGGTGATAAAGAATAAAGCTGGTTTCTGGTACTAGACATGACACCAGATATCAAGCAGCCAAATCCTGAACAGAGATGACAAAGAGTCCCTTTGGTTACGCTGAGAAGTTGGGGAGAGGAGAATTAAAAACCCAGTTTTGATGGATGAACAGATATAAAAAGCCATGAAGTTTTATGTATTTTATTTGTTCTACTGTCATTTGACTAAAACCAGATACTGGTCCATCCATAATTCTTCTTATTCCAAGTTACTAGCAAAATTATCAATTATTATTAACAATGTCCTTTGTGAATACTGATAATTTTTCTTCAATGTATAATAGTTTATAAAACAAATTGGAAAAATGTGTTAGTGATTGACTAACACAGTGAATTAATGTGCTGTGAGTATCACACTGGCACTCTTTTCCTGGCTAGAATCATCTAGAGTAGCCATTTATAATGTCTCTTTTCTACTGAATTCTATGTTTAGATGTAAATATTTATAAATATATTTGTAGAATTTAAATATTATATACTTAAATAGAATTCAAATATGTATTGAATTTAAATATACATATAAAGACTTTTTCTGCTTTTGCAGATGATCCATATATTGAAGATGAGCATTTCTCCTATTACATGGTTCACATCATAATATCATTGCAATTCAAAGGCATTAAAGATACTTAGTCATACTTCCAGGGATTTTGCCAAATTTCTCTTGAGTTACAGTGTAGAGTTGAATTCCTCTTGACATTCTTTTCTATATGACTCGATGGTGATAGTGAGATTGCTTTATTTTACCCCATTTGAAAAGAAGTCTTGTCTTAATAGTATCACCACAGTATAGACTCATTGACTCTTTATATTCTATAATGTGTTCCTCACTGAGATAAGGAGCAAGCACAAAGAAAATAGCTGTTTGTTGGCTTGTCACTGAATTATCAGATTGTAATAGGGCCTAGCAAATAGCAAACTAGAACTTTTTTTTAAGTCCCTGGACAAATGTATCAACTGAAATATTTCAAGTTTTTTTCTAGAGCAGAAATTCACTCCAGGATTCTGGATAGGAAGATGTTGGCCCCCTGCCATAGGAGGGCTATGGGCAAGGGCTGGAAGTTTTGTTTTAAGCAGATCTGAAAAGTTTGGACTCCAGGACAGTCACTGCTTATGAGCCTAGTTGCAGGCATACTGCAGCGAGCTGTTCACAGTAGGACAGCTGTGGCCACTGGGAACTTTTGCTGATGATCTCAGAGCCCACTTATAGCAGGTGATTCCTGGGAGACACATCAGCAGCCAGGCAGTGCTGCCAAGCATGATCTCAGCTGCCTGCCAACAGCTGCTATGAGAAAAGTGACTTCTCTTCCAAATATTATGAGTGCCTCATTGGCACAGTCTATCCTGGAATGAAATGAAGACAGGATTCTGGGAAATGGAGTTTTTTTTTTTTAGTGTAGATAAGTATGAGGGTAACAGTTGATAAGCTTCAATTTGGCACCTAAGGCCATTAGCTGGGAGTTTTAAAATATATATTATTATTTTTTGTACAGGGTCTTATTATGTAACCTTGGCTGGCCTGGAACTTCCTACATATAGACAAGGCTAGACTTGATCTCACAGAAATCAACCTATCTCTGGTTCCCAAATGCTGGGATTAAAGGCATGTACCAGCATACCAGATTAGGAGGGAGCATCACCTTGGATCAGCACCTTGAAGCCAATTCCCTCCAGAGTAACACCTGACCCAGTCTTAATGCTGGGATGAAGAAAGCGGATTTGCCTGGAGTGCATGGTGAACTAAGCCACCTTGGGACCTCCTGCCCTTGCTGGGGAGAAGATAAGGAGATGGGGAGAAGAGAGAGTGACTGGGAGGGGCAGGAGGGGAAAGGGAGTTTGAACAAGGGGATATGTGAATAAAAAATGAGACTTTATTCATATAATAATAATAATCAATTAACCTGCAGCTTCCACCAAGAGAAAAAACCCTCCCTTTCTTTCCTTCCACGCTCCCTCCTTTTCTTCCTTCCCTCCCTCCCGCCCTCCCTCCCTTCCTCCCTCCTTCTCTCCACTCTTTTGCTTGTTTTCTTCCTTGTCATCAAATCATTATTATCATTTTAACGGAGGAAATGTTAAACTATTGTTACGTACGTTGTAACCTGCCATATGGATTCAGGAAATGAAACCTGAGGCCTCTGCAAAGGCAGCAAGTGCTCTTCACTGCTGAAAGGTTTCTTCAGCCTTCAGTATTTGAAGTTTTCTGAGCCAGGTTCCCACAGCTCATATCTCAGCTCTCAGTTCTCCTAACTCCACTTCCAACGTCCTGAGATTATAGGCATATATCACCACATCTGGAACAAAGGAGTTACTGAAAAGTCTACCTTCAGTGACTGGTGCTTATGGAAGAGATGGCTAGCTGAATGAGACAGTTCCAATTCCCTTTCTTGGTAGAGCATTGTTTCTGAGATGCAGCCATGTGGCTCTTTTCACAGCTTCCCCTACATCTCGGTTCACCATATAACTAGCTCTTGACAATGCACTGTGCAGGAAGTGATGAATCTTCATTTGGAGATGAGGTGGCCCAG
The DNA here is from genome assembly GCA_004025045.1 of Sigmodon hispidus. Classification (NCBI taxonomy): domain Eukaryota; kingdom Metazoa; phylum Chordata; class Mammalia; order Rodentia; family Cricetidae; genus Sigmodon; species Sigmodon hispidus. The sequence continues at coordinate 35,336 of PVIH01006351.1, read as the reverse complement.
TGTCAGTCCCTCAATTTTCTAAGATGGTCTTTCAGCCCATTGGGAGGATGAGTGTAGGACATTCAGTAGAGGACTCTGAAGGGATCCTCAGATATCACAGAAGCATTTGGATTCCATCATCACTTGGGCAAAAGGTGTTAATCAAGAATCCAATGGGACTCTGTATAGGAAATAAATCAAGTATACATGCAACAAAATATGAGGATTCCTTGTTATAGTAGTTGGCCAAACCTAAATTTGTAAAAAAAAAAAAAAAAAAAAATACAAAAAAAATTTGTAAAAAAAAAAATGCATAAAATCAAGTGACTTCCATGGTGCCATCACAATAACTGAATTATGGAACCAACTGGGTATCTGCTAACAGATGGCGAATAAAGAGAATGTAGTATATATTCACAATGGAAATTTTTCAGTTCAGTTATAAATAATAAGATTATGTCCTCTGCAGGAAAGTAGACAGAACTAGAGATTATCATTTTAAGTGAAGCAAGTTAGATCCAGAAACCTAAATATTATATGTTCTCTCATTTGTGAATCTTGGATTTTATATAGATACATAAAACCAGATATGGATATATAGTGTGAAATTGAAGCAAAACTGTCTAAGGAGTGGACGGGGGCTCCTGGGAGGGAAGGAGAGAAGGAGGAGTGGAGGAGGTACAGGAGAGAGTCCTTAAGAGTACATGCCACATGTGTATGAAAATATCATTATGAAACTCAGCATTATGCACAAGAAATGTACACAACTAAAAACATAAAGGGAAAGACTAACAGTGTCATAGCTTAGGGATGCATGTCCTGGTGAGAACACTCCATTGTTACAGGTTGTGGGTACATTTCTTTTAAATCCTTCTCTCATATATTACATCCCAACTGCAGTTTCCCCTCTTCCCAGTTCCTTCCCTTTAGTCCCTTCTTCCACAGATGGACCCCAACTCTTGTCTGTCTTCAGAAGACATCATCCCTCCCGAGAACATCAACAAACATAGCATAAAACAAGCTATAATAAGACCAGGCACATATATTACATCAAGACTGGATGAGGCAACTCAGTAGGAGAAAAGGGCCCCTACAAGCAGCCAAAAAAGACCACCCCCCTCTTTTGACTGTTAGCAATCTCACAAGAATACTACTCCATAACATTTATGCCAAAGACCTGGGTCAGATCCTTACAGGCTCCCTGATCTCTGTGAGCCCTCGTTAGTCCTGGTCAATTGATTCTGTGGGCTGGGTTCTCCTGACACCTCTGGTTTCTCTGCTTCTTCCTCTTCTTCTTCTCCATCTTCCCTTCATCCCCAGGACTCTCTGAGCTCCCCACAATGTTTGGCTGTGGGACTCTGCATCTGTCCTCATCCATTTCTGGATAAAGTCTCTGCTCTCTCTGATGATGATTATTCTAGATTCCAGTTCCTGAAATGCTCTGTAGACAGGACATAGCTATGCTATGTCAATTGTTTTGTGGTTGGGTTAGGGTCCCAATAGCTCCACTTGAGGACTTTCCTGGTTACAGAAGATGTCTGGTTCAGGCTCCATGTTGCACATTACTGGGAGTCTTTGCTAGAGTTTCCCTTCTAGCAGGTTCTTACCTCACTCTGAAATGCCCCAATTCCAGTTGTCTCTCCCCATACTCTCCCCTTCCCTCCTCCCCCTACCTCATCCCCCTCCCCCTTTCCATCCCCACCCATCCTCAATGTCTATTCTACTTCCTGTTCCCAGAGAGATCCATGCATTCCCCCTTGGGTCCTCCATGTTACTTAGCCTCTCTGGGTCTGTGGATTGTAGCATAATTATTTTTACAGCTAATATTCACTCATAAGTGAGTACATATCATGTTTGTCTTTGTGTGTCTGGGTTACCTTACTCAGCATGACTTTTTATTTTCCATCATTTGCCTATAAATGTCATGATGTCATTGTTTTTAACAGCTAAATAATACTCCATTGTGTAAATGTGCCTCTTTTATTTTTAGCCGTTCTTTGGTTGGGGGATTTTAGGTTGTTTCCAGTTTCTGACTATTACAAATAAAGCTGCTATGAACATAGTTGAGCAAATGTCTTTATAGTAAGATTGAGTGTCTTTTTTGGAATATGCCCAAGGTAGTTTTGATTTGAATTTCTCTGATGGCTAAGAATGTGGAACAATTTATGAGTATGTCCTTAAGAACTGTTTGCATGGCCATGAAATGTTGTTCAAAATTTATAGCAGGCAATCCTGATGATACTGTCAAAAATCAAAAACTGTAACATAACTTCTTGATGAAAATCTGTAGAATAATCATTAAAGGGGTTAATTGGAGCATATTCCTCTAGCATCTAGTCAGATAAAAAGCACAGAACTAGAGTAGTGTTTTTCAGAACTTTGTAGTTAGTTTGAGAAGCTGAATGAAACAAACAGGAGTTTCCAGAGCATGTGGCACACTTAAAACGTCACTGTCATCTTGTGGCAATATCAGCCGTAGGAAAGTAGCCAACTCTGTTCTGATAGACTTTCAGTTTCTCTAGTTAACCTCTTTAGTCCTAGTAACATAAAATTGGCAGCTAACAGCAAAGCCATGGGCACTATGTTAAATGTATGGATAAGTGCTACCAGCTCTATAGCTTCACACCCAACTGTCACAATCCCAACCTCATGAGGAAGAAGTAGTTGCTTAAGAAATAGGTTCAATGCCATGCAGGTATTTAGTATGTCAATCATAATGGATTCCTTATAGATATAAAGAATCTTGAATTTGCTAGTAATTAGAAAACAATCGGAAAAGTTTTTACACACACTTTTGCTTGATTCTGCTAAGTACAATGTGAAAAGGATAAGTCATTCCTCCACATGCTCCATCAGTGTCTCTAATTTCAAACTCACTCCTCTTATATTATCTCTTATGTACTATATGTTACTTATCAATCAGTTTTCCTGCCTCTCCATTGCTTTTAATACCAGAGAGCCTTTAATTGGCTTTGATTTCAGAAGTTAACAGTGGTTTCTTAGGCCTTCTCAGGACTTCGTACAACAAAAGGATTTTCTCAGAGGAATTTAGTTTGCAATGACCATAAGCTTCAATTGAATGCTTCTCAGATCAAGCTTCCAAAACTATAAAATTATCTTGGGATATTAGCAAAAGCTCTTTTCTCTTTCTGATCTTTTTTTTATGTGTATGGGTATTTTGTCTACATGTATGTCTGTGTACCATGTGTATGCCTAGTGCTGGAGTAGTGCTGAGGGACTAGGCTCTTGTATATTGTAAATATTTATCATGTATGAGTTTAACAAAATGCTGATTGATCAGTAGCCAGGTCTGGAAACCAGACTGAGAGAATTCTGGGAAGAGGAAAGACAGAGCAGAAGATGCCAGCCCGACTCAGAGGAAGCAAGATAAGAATGTTGGGCTGCATACAAAAGTACTAAGTCTCATGGCTAAACATAAATAATAATTATGGGTTAAGTTAAATGTAAGAAATAGATAACAATAAGACTGAGCTACTGGCCCAGAAGCTACTGTAACATTAACCCTCTGAGTAATTATTTCATAAGCACCTGAGGGACTGGCCAGGTGGGACAGAGAAACTTCTGAGTACAAAGAAAGCCAGATGAGAGTGTCAGATTCCTGGAACTGGAGTCACTGTCAGCTTTAAGTCACTATGTGGTTGCTGGGAATTGAACCTTGGTCCCCAGGAAGAGAACCCAGTGCTCTCAACCACCAAGCCATTTCTACAACTCAATAAGACAATTCTTTATTCTCTCTCTCTCTCTCTCTCTCTCTCTCTCTCTCTCTCTCTCTCTCTCTCTCTCTCTCCTCTAGAAGCCTCTTTGTAGACGAGGCTGGCCTCAGACTCACAGAGATCCATCCATCTGCCTTTGCCACCCAGGTACTGGGATTAAAGGCATGTGCCACCACTGTCTGGTTTCTATGGTTTCTTTCACAACTATTCTTACTGATGTTGAAGCAGTTTCTGTCATTACCTGTGTCACAATTATTTATCAAATGTCTGTTATCTTTACATGCCATCAGAAACTAATACTTTTTATATATTTTTATTATATAAGAATTTTAAAGATGCCTATAATGTGTTTTGATTATACTCAATCTTATTTTCCTCTAATTCATGCTAGTTCTACTCTTTCGGTTACTTTTCTACTCTTTGCTCATTTATCTCTATTGGGGGCCCGCCACCCAGTTTCTAAATAAATCACCCATAGAGGCTTATTCTGTCTTACAAATGTTTGGTCTTAGCTTAGCTTATTTCTTTTTTTTTATTATTATGAATAAAGTCACATTTTCTATCTGTGTATATCCTTATTCTAGGTCCCTTCCTCCTCCCACCTCCTCCTGTCACTCTCTCTTCTCCACATCTCCCTATCTCCCCCCCATGGGCAAGAGGTCCCGGGGTCCCAATATTGCTTAGTTCAGCATCCACTCCTGGCAGATCCAGTTTCCTCACCCCAACATCAAGACTGGGTCAGGTGTTCCTCTGGAGGGAGTGAGATCCAAGGTGAGCTTGGCTTATTTCTAGCCAGTTTTCTTTCTTTCTTTCTTTCTTCCTTTCTTTCTTTCTTTCTTTCTTTCTTCCTTCCTTCCTTCCTCTCTCTCTCTCTCTCTCTCTCTCTCTCTCTCTCTCTCTCTCTCTCTCTCTCTTACAGATTTTCTTAACTAAAATTATCTTGAGTACCTTTTGCCTTTGCCTTTGGGCTTTTTCCTTTTCTTTCTTCTGTGATCTTACTTTCATTCTTGCTCTGTGGCTGGCTAGGTTGCTTGGTACCTGCCTCTTGCTTCTAAATATCACTTCTTCCCATATTTGTTCTTCTATTTATTCTCTCTGCCTGCCAGCCCCACTTATCATTTCTCTTGCCTGGCTATTGGACATTCATCTCTCTATTAGATCAGTCAGTATTTTAGACAAGCAAAGAAGCACAGCTTCACAGAGTTAATCAAATGCAACATAAAAATGCATCACATCTCTGCATTATTAGAACAAATGTTCCACAGCATAAACAAGTATAACATATCTAAAATTTTATTTTACAACATTATCCTCCCTCTCCACCTCCTCTTAACTTTGCATAATCTTTATTATTATTAATTATTTTTGTAATGCAGAGTCCAATTTGTGTTGCCCAAAATTTTGTGGGTATAGTGTCATCCACTGGAGCATAATTGACAGAAAATGGTTTTTATCTTGAAAGAAAACTGACTCTTGCTTCCACCAGGAACCATCAATTGTCAATAGTTTCTTAGTTTGTGGTTGGGGCTCAAGAGCAGCTTCCTTATCCATGGTAGAATGTTGACTGTCTTGATCTTGTGTAGCTCTTGTGAACTCACCCATAGCTAGTGTAGTGATTGTAAGGATTCCTGACATTCCATGTAGCTGAGCCTACTCAGCTCAGATGGGATGTACCTTGCACAGAGGCACGCCCCTGGGCATGGCTATGTAAACCTTGTGACAATGTGTAGGGAAGCACCTCCCTGGACCCATGACGCATACCCGTGCACGCCCCTTCCCTTAAAAAGCAGCTGTTAGTGCTTGCTTTGGTCCTTTTCCTTCTCCGTCCCCTGACTTCTGTCTTGCTCCTCTGTTTCTTTATGTCCTGGGACTCTTCTCTTAAATAAACTCTAGTGTGTGGCTTTGTTAGTGTGCTTGCTCTCACATGCGTAACTAACAGTGATTCTTGCAATTTGTAGAACATACTGTTTTGCCTTGGTCCTCCCAAGCCTCTGGATCTTACCATTTTCCACTTCCTTTTCGATTTTTCCCTCAGCTTTGGGGAGTTTCTGTGATAATAAACATTTTATTTGTGACTAAGTACTGAAACATACTCTCTGCACTTTACCAGTTGTAAGTTTCTAAATTAATTGCTATCTAAGGCATGAGGAAACTTCTCTGAGGATGTCTGAGTGTTGCACTAATCTCGGGTATATAGATTAAAAATTTAAAGATCAATTTGATGTCCATTTAGCAGAGTAATAGTGGTACATTCATCCCTTATGCCTACAAATTCCTCAGCCATAGATTCCTGGCTAGATTTACAGTGCCAAACATATGTTTCATCATGTGGCCTTAAATATAACCAGAAAGCAGTTGATTACCCCTGTGACATTCATGCCACTATTGTACTCTTGAGCATATCTTGTCATGCCTCACAAAATGCTAAAAATATTAAGTAAATAACCCAATTAAAAATGAGGTATAGAACTAAATAGAGTTCTCAAGAGATGAAATACAAATGCCCAAGATACTTAAAAAACGTTCTACATTCTTAGCCATCAGAAAAATGGAAACTAAAACTACTTAAGGATTTTATCTTACTCCATTTATAATAGACAAGATCAATAAACAAACAAACAGACATCATGTACTATTGGGGATTCAGAGAAAGGGAGATTCATTGCTATGGGGAGTGCAAACTGATACAGACAGTATGAAAATCAATTTTGAGTTTTCTTAAAGTGTTAAAAATTGATCTACCACAAGGTCTAACTATACCACTTTTTGACATATTCCCCAAAGACTGTATCTAACCACAAACATACTTGCTTGTCTGTGTTTATTGCTGCCCTATTTATAATAGACAGCAGTTGAAAACAGCTTATATATTCATCAACTGATGAATGGATAATGAAAACGTGGCAGTTCACACAATGGAATATTGTTTGACTGTTAAAATAATAAGATTTGAAAATACATGGTTAGAAAGATTATCCTGAGTGAGGTAACCCAGACTCAAAAGGACAAATGTTGCATGTTTTCTCAGATATGTAGATTTTAGCTTTTAAGATTTAGAAATGTGTATGTGTGTTTCATTTAGAATATACACAGAGGCTAAATACCTTGTAAGAAATGAAGAGGGAGGAGAGACCCTGACAAGGAAGGGCAAAGAGGGCATGGTGTTATAAAGAGATAGAAAAGAAACTGTGTGGCAGAGGAGATGGATAGGAGGGTAAAGGGGAGACTATGGAGAGTGACAACTAACACATGTTGATTATTTTACCTCATAGAGTTCACAGATGGGTAACACTGTTGATGGTTTTCATCCCCAACTCCCAGTAGAACATAGAACCTTCCAGTACTGTGCAAGGAGGCCAGCAGGGAAAAAAGCTTCCTGGTTACTATTAGCTCAGTTTCCCCATGTTCTGCAACCAAAGTTATGTGTTATCCTGAGCAAAAGAATCTTACTAAAAAGTTACAGTGGACTACTAAGATAAATGACAATAGTTTATATTGTTTGGGGAAGTGTCTCTCAGATACCCCTGAGCAACAGCTTAAGGTGAGGAACCCCACACTTGACACTTTTTTGTTTAACCTGCATGACAGTAGGTGTACCATCATTCCATTATAGATGAGGAGGAGCTCATGAGTATCTACTATTAATCTAATAGCTGCTGTGAGCAGGGGAAGTAATATTCCTCAGTGCTATAGCTACTGGTAAGTTGTCTTCACTCAAATAAATACCTTCTCGTTTATATTCATACAAGTATGAGATTCACATTCTAGTGCCAGAAAAGAAGGACGGTCCCAGGAGGAGGAGAATTTGAAGAGTTGTTGATTGATAATACATACATTATTACTCTAGACAAAAGCCAGTGGCAGGTAGCCAGGTACATGCTGGCACACACAGGCTGCACCCAGACAGGCTTCACATGGCCATGTAGTGGTAGGCACTTATGTCTAGAAACAACTACAGATAGGTAGGTGGTGAAGGCAAAAACAAAGGCTTAGGCCTCTGACCTTAAGACTGTGTTATATATTGAATCATACAAAGTGGGAACTTCCAAAAACAGTTATATAACAGGTTGCATTACAGTTTACTTTGAGGTTCACAGGACTTTTTGTGTCAGCCATTTTGTGCTGACTCAGCCTCTGAATGCCCGGTGTCAGTTGTGTTCTTTTTAGTTGACTCATATCAGATATTCACATCTGTATCATGTTGTCTCAACATAAGTTGGCCACACTGCCCTTGTTTCCAACAAGAAGCAACCCTAATTAAATGCCGTAAGGCCACAAAAACCCCCAAGTAGACATGAAAACAGGGCTTGTGTGAAGGAAGAAAGAGCTTAAAGAGAAGGAGATTAGAACAGGATGACAGACAGAGCGTGGCCAAAGTACATTACATCTATTCAAGAAATTCTGAAGGAATAAATAACTACAAAAGAGTCCCGATTAGCTAACTAATCCGTAATAACCATGTGAGTTAGATATCAGCATTTTTATTCTCTAAGTGAAAAAGCTAAGGTTAAAAACTTTGTTCATAGACACAAGTCTAGTTATTGTCAGAGATTAGACTGGAATTTGAACTCAGGTGCTGCTGTCATTATACCATGCTGCCTCTCCCAACTCATAAAATGAAATGCAGACCTGAACTATGGTCTGGTTTACTGCACTACAATCAAAGAGAAGTTCTCAACTATGTAATGAAAGGACTACACTGTAATACTGTGGACTGCGAAATGCACATGTGGCCTATATACCCACCTGTGAGCCATCCTGATGTTCTTCTGTATATTGTGAATACTATTGGTTAATAAAGAGGCTGTTTGGGCTTACGGAAAGCCAGATTATACGCAGGTGGGAAATCCAAGCATAGATAAAGGAGCAGAAATGCAGAGTCACAGGCAGACCCTACAAGTTGCTATGCAAGGAAGCAAGATGAAGCATAGGTGAGCCACAAGCCATGTGACACTACACAAATTTATAAAAATGGGTTAAGTTGAAAGAGCTAGCAAGTAATATGCTTGAGCCATAGGCCAAACAACTTGTAATGAATATAAGCTTTGTGTGATTATTTGGGGCTAAGCAGCTATGGGACTGCAGGTCTGGATCTTGAGTCTAGCCAGGCCTGAAACTTTGTACTACATCATTCTCCCTGTTTCTGTCATCCAGCTTTGTCCTCATTGGAAACAACCAAGTTATACTTTCTTGTGCATTGGCAATACAAAATGTTGAGCAGATGTGGTCTTCCTGAGACTTCAAGGTTACTCTCATGAACATGACTTTTTTAGATTAAGCCTTGACTGGAGAATCTGCATATCTGATCAGAGAGGTAAAACCAATAGCCAGTGTAGTCAGTTAGCAGATACATGGTGGAAGGGAGCATATCTTATTTCTGCTCTAGGAAGTCTATTGACAACTGCTGAGAAAAGTTATCACACCCAATTTTAATTACTAATAGTATTGGTCCTGTTAGTATAACAGTTTTGTCTTTAGAATATGGAACAAAGAAAATAACAAAAAGCTATTTTATTTAATAATAATTTTACTTTCTATCTTGTGGCTGCTTTAATTATATATTGATATCAAAGAACTTCCACCAGAAAGAGGCTATGTCCAGCCAGTGCATCTGAGAACTGAAGAACTAACATGTGTTTTGTTAGAGAGTCTGTATTTCCAAGTCACACAGGAAGCTTTAAAAATCCTACTGTCTTTTGACATCCTCCTGTTGAGAATTCTATGTTTCGATCTGTACCCCATTTTGAAAACTGGATGGTTTGGGCTTTTGATTCCAGCTTCTTGAGTTCTTTTTGTATATTGGAAATCTGCCCTCTGTTAGATGTAGGGATGGTGAAAATCTTTTCCCATTCTGCGGGCTGTCATTTTGTCCTATTGATGGTGTCCTTTGACTTAGAGAAGCTTTTCAGCTTTATGAGTTCCCATTTATTAATTGTTAATATTGGTGTCTTCAGAACACTATTGATGTTCTGTTTAGGATGTCATCAACTACATTCAAGGCTATTTCCCATTTTATCTCCCATCAGGTTCAGTGTACCTGAGTTCTTTGATTTACTTGAACTTTGAGTATAGTTCATGATAGATATGAATCTCTTTACATTATTCTACATGCCAGCATCCAGTTGTGTCAGCACCATTTCTTGAAGATGCTTTCTTTTTTTTCCTGTGGTCTAATTTTCCTTCTTTGCCAAAAATCAGGTGTACATAGGTATGTGGATTTGCATCTGGGCTTTTAAAAATGTTCAATATTTGTAACTATCAGGGAAATACAAATGACTTGGAGATTCCTCCTTACACCTTTCAGAATGACTGAGATCAGAAAAACAAGTGATAACTTGTGCTAGAGAGAATGTGAAACAAAGGCAACACTCTTCCATTGCTGATGGGAGTGCAAACTTGTACAACCACTTTGGAAATTAATATGATGGTTTCTCAGAAATTTGGAAATCAATCTACCTAAGTCTCAGTTACATCACTCTTGGGCATATACCTAAAGAATGGTCAATCATACCACAAGGACACTTGCTCAGCTATGTTTATAGTAGCTTTATCCATGATAGTCAGAACCTAGATGTCCCTCAATTGATAAATGGATAAAGAAAATGTGGTACATTTACACAATGAAGTACTATGTTAAAAACAATGAAATTTGAAGACAAATGATTAAAACTAGAAAAAAATCATCCTAAGTGAGGCAGCCCAGACCCAGAAATTCAAACATGGTATGTACTCACTTATAAGTGGATATTAGCTGTAAAGTAAAGGATAACCATGCTATAATCCACAGACTCGGAGAGGTTAGGCAACAAGGAGGGCCCAAGGGGGACACTTGGATCTCCCTGGGAAGTAGATATAGAGGTTATCTCATGAGTGGACTGGGGGCTTGTGAGGAAGAGAACATGAGGAATCAGGTCGGGTGAAAGTGTTAAAAGAACTGGCTGAAAAGATGAACAAAGGAGGACATTTTGGGGTTCAGTAGAAGCCTGGTATGAGAGAAACTCCTGGGAATTTACAAGGATTACCCCAGCTAAGGCTCCTAGCAAGTGGATATGTAGCCTGAACTGTTCATCTCCTGTGACCAGAGGTGACTTCTAGTGGAACACCAACTCAGCCACATAATTATCAACATAATCTATATAACCCTTCCTATAGGTTATACTGAGTTAAGAGTGACCCACAAATTGTGGGAATGACCAACTAATAATTCATTCTGAGACTCATGTCACAAGAGTGAGCCTATCTTTGACACTGCCTGGAGTGCAACGACCCAGAGTCTGAATGGCCCAGAAACCTAGAATAGAACCAAACACAACTAGAGAAAAAACTGAGAATATGTAACAATATTCTGCTATACTCACAGAATGGTGTCTAGCCCACTAGTCATCAGAGAGGCTTCTTTTAGCAAATGATGGAAACAGATGCAGAGAACCAAACCCAAACATTAGATCGAGCTCAGGGAATCCTGATAAAGAGAAAGGGAAAGTATTGTAGTACCCAGAAGGGTCAAGAACCCATAGAATCAACTAACCTGATCTTGTAGGAGATCACAGAGACTGCACTGCAAACCATGGAAGCCTTATAGGTTCTTTGAGTATTTGTGACCATTGTGTAGCTTGGTCTTCTAGTGGAATTCCTAACAGTGACAGCAAAGGCTGTCTATGACTCTTTTGCTGGCTTTTGGAATCCTATTCTTTATACTGGGTTGCCTTGTCCAGCCTCAATACAAGACAAGTCTTACTGCAACTTGATTTGCCATGTTTTGTTGATATCCATAGGAGGCCTGTTCTTTTCTGAATGGAAATGTAGAAAAGTAGTGAATGAGGTGGGGAGGGTCTGGGAGGTGAGAATGGAAAGGAAATTGGGGTCAAGATGTAAAATAAATAAATAAATACGTAAGAAAAAATTCCACAGCCCAAAAAAAGTAAGGTCAACAGGCCCCAGCGCCTGATTCCCCACCGGGGAAAGTTGTGTTCCAGGACCAGGATCTGTCTGTGGTGCTTGACTGCAGATACTTCTTAGCAGACAGGACTAGGGTTTGGCTGTGAGGGGCTCCTCCAGCTGCTGCTAAAAGAGGAGACCATGCACGGCCAGCCCCACCTCCAACTGCATCAGCAGAGAAGGACTGAGGACTTTAAAATACAGACTCAGACTCCACCCAGAGGTGAGGTGAGGTCAGCAGGCCCCAGTGCCTGATTCCCTGCCTGGGAAAGTTGTGCTCCGGGATCAGGATCCATCAGTGGTGCTTGACACCAGACTCTCCTTAACAGACAAAACTAGAGTTTGGCTGTGAGGGTCACCTCCAGCCACACCTAAAAGAGGGGACAATGCATGACCAGCCCCACCTCCAGGGCAAACTGCATCATCAGAGAAGGACTGAGGACTTGAAATTCAGACCCCTGCCCAGAACAGAGTCAGAGATCAAGCAGACTCCTTGCTCAGAGGAGACAGGAGACACACAAGCCCTCTTGCCACAACTAAGTAGGAGCTGCCTAATCATGAGCCACTGAAGCCATGGGCACATGCTGTGCAATATATATAGATATGTATATATGCTGTGTATATATATATATATATTTATTAAATACATATATCAAGTTTAAAGTGGCTGGGTTTATGTTGAGGTCTTTGATCCCCTTGGATTTGAGTTTTGTGCAGGGTGACAGGCTCGGATCTATTTGAGTTTTTCTACACATTTCCATCCAGCTATGCCAGCACCATTTGTTAAATACACTATCTTTTTTCCATTGAATATTTTGGGCCTCTTTGTCAAAGATCAGGTGTTCATAGGTTTTTGGGTTAATGTCTGGATCCTCAATTCTATTCCATTGATCCACAAGTCTGTTTTTATGCCAGTACCAGGCTGTTTTTATTACTGTAGCTCTATAGTATAACTTGAAGTCAGGGATGGTGATACCTCCTGAGGTTCTT
>PVIH01006351.1:8353-22595 GCA_004025045.1 Sigmodon hispidus | reverse complement strand
AAAATTGAGTACAAGGTTAGAAAGTGTGACTTCTTTGTTCATAATAATAATAATAAAAGGATAACACAAAAAGAAAAGAAAAAATACATATAGTAAATAAAGAACAACAAGGCAACTCCAGAAGAAAGTGGTGGTTCTATAAATACAAGACCTAAACAGAGCAATGAAGAGGAAGCAGAAGGAAGCAACACCAAAAACACCTTTATGAAGCTCATTGAACCCTTCAAAGAAGATATACAAAATTCCCTTAAAGAAATAGAAGAAAATACAAACAAAAAATTGGAAGAGATGAACAAATCCTTTAAAGAAAACTAAGAAAAGGTAAACCAAAAAATGAAAGAAACATTCCAGGAACTAAAAACTGAAATAGATGCAATAAAAAAGGCACAATATGAGACAAAGATGGAAATAGAAAACCTGAAGAAAAGAGCTAGAACCACAGATACAAGCATAACCAACAGAATCCAAGAGATGGAAGATAGAATCTCTGAAGTGGAAGACTCAGTAGCTGAAATAGATATATCAGTCAAAGAAAATACTAAAACCAGAAAAGCGATAACTCAAAATGTTCAGGAAATCTGGGACACCATGAAAAGACCTAACTTGAGAATAGTAGGAATAGAAGAAGGAGAAGAATACCAGCTCAAAGGCACAGATAATGTTTTCAATAAAATCATAGAAAAAAACTTCCCTAACCTGAAGAAGGAAATGCCTATAAAGATACAAGAAGCTTACAGAAAACCAAATAGGTATGACCCCCCCCCAAAAGTCAGCATGCCACATAATAATCAAGCCACAAAACATATAGAACAAAGAAAACATTTTAAGAGCTGCAAAAGAAAAGGGCCGACTTACCTATAAAGGCAGACCCATCAGAATAACACCTGACTATTCAATGGAAATAATGAAAGCCAGAAGGGCTTGGTCAGAAGTTTTCCAGTCACTGAAAGAGTATGGCTGCCAACCTAGAATACTATACCCAGCAAAATTATCAACGAAAATAGATGGAGTATTTCATGACAAAGTCAGACTGAAACTACCTGTCTACCAATCTGGCCCTCCAGAAAGCATTAGAGGGAAAACTCCAACCTAAGGAGCCCAGATACACCCATGAAACCACAAACAATCAATAATCCCACAAAAGAATAGCCCCCAAAAAAGGAAATACATACAAGCTACCACCAAAAATAGCAATCAGTGGTCATTAATATCCCTTAAAATCAATGTTCTCAACTAATCTATAAAAAGACACACACTAACAAGATGGATACAAAAATAGAAGCCATCCTTCTGCTGCATACAAGAAACACACTGTACCACAAAAACAGACATAGGCTCAGAGTAAAGTGTTGCGAAAAGATTTTCCAATCAAATGGTTCTAAGAAACAAGCTGGGGTTGCCATCCTAATATCTAACAAAGTAGACTTTAAGCTAAAAGCAATTAAAAGGGACAAAGTTGGTCATTACTTAATCATCACAGGAAAAATTGGTCAAGAGGAGATTTCAATCCTGAATATTTATGGCCCTAATATAAGGGAACTTTCCTATGTAAAAGAAACACTGATAAAGCTCAAATCCCACATCAATTCTCACACCCTAGTGGTGGGAGACTTCAGTACCCCACTTTCACCCCTGGATAGGTCAACCAGACAGAGACTCAACAGAGAAATAAGAAGTCTAACAGAGGTTATGATGCAAATAGATTTAAGAGATATTTACAGAAGCTTCCACCTAAATGCAAAGGAATAAACATATTTCTCAGCTCCTCATGGAACTTTCTCTAAAAGTGACCACATAATTGGTCATAAAGCAAATATCAACAGATACAAAAAAAGGAAATAATCCCTTCTATCATATTAGACCACCAGGGCCTAAAGTTAGAGTTCAACAACATCAAAAATCACAGAAAGCTTACCAACTCATGGAAACTAAACATCACTCAGCTGAACCACCTCTGGATCAAGGAAGAAATTAAGAAAGAAATCAAAGTCTTCCTAGAATTTAATGAAAATGAATCTACAACATACCCAAACTTGTGGGACACAATGAAAGCAGTCTTAAGAGGAAAATTCATAGCACTAGATGCCTATATGAAAAACCTAGAGAAATCCCACACTAGAGACCTAACAGCTCAGGTGAAAGCCTTAGAACAATTAGAAGCGAACTCCCCTTATCTATTCAATATAGTTCTCAAAGTTTTAGCTAAAGCAATAAGAGGACAAAAGGAAATTAAGGGGATAAAAATTGGAAAAGAAGAAGTAAAATTATCTCTATTTGCAGATGATATGATTGTATATATAAGTTACCCACAAAATTCTACCAGGGAACTCCTTCAGCGATTAACACCTTTAGCAATATAGCAGGATACAAGATTAACTCAAAGATATCAGTAGCCCTTCTATACATTAAAGATAAAAGTGCTGAAAAAGAAAGAAAGGAAACATCATTCTTTATAACAGCTGCAAATAGCATTAAATACCTTGGAGTAAATATAACCAAAGAAGTAACAGATATATTTGACAAAAAATTTTAAGTCACTGAAGAAAGAAATTGAAGAGGATATCAGAAAATGGAAAGCTCTCCCATGTTCCTGGATATGTTGGATCAACATAGTAAAAATGGCAATTCTTCCAAAAGCAATCTACAGACTCAATGCACTGCCCATCAAAATACCAACACAATATTTTACAGACCTTGAAAGAACAATGCTCAACTTCATTTGAATAACAGGAAAGCTAAGTTTGCCAAAACAATTTTGCTCAACAACAACAACAACAAAACCTCAGGAGGCATTACCATCCCTGACTTCAAGTTATACTATAGACCTACAGTAATAAAAAAAGCCTGGTACTGGCATAAAAACAGACTTGTGGATCAATGGAATTGAATTGAGAATTCAGGCATTAACCCAAAAACCTATGAACAACTGATCTTCGACATAGAGGCCCAAAATATTCAATGAAAAAAAGATTATATTTTTAAGAAATGATGTTATACCTGGTTGGTATATATATAAAATATGTTGGCATAGCTGGTTGGTAGTGTGTAGAAAAATGCAAATAGATTCAAGCCTGTCACCCTGCACAAAACTCAAGTCCAAGTGGATCAAAGACCTCAACACAAACCCAGCCACTCTGAACTTGATAGAAAAGTAACTGGGAAATACACTTCTATGAAATGGCACAGATGACCACTTCCTAAATAAAACACTAGTGGCACAGACACTAAGATCAACAATCAATAGGTGGGATCTCCTGAAGCTGAGAAGCTTCTGTAAAGCCAAGGACACTGTCAATAGGACAAAACGACAGCCTACAGAATGGGAAAAGATTTTCACTAACCCTACAAGTGATAGAGGATTCATCTCTAAAATATATAACTAACTCAAGAATCTAGAGCCCAAAATCTTGACTAACCCAATGAAAAAATGGGGTTCAGAACTAAAAAGGGAATTCTTAGCAGAAGAATTACAAATGGCTGAAAGGCACTTGAAAAGGTGCTCATTATCTTTAGCCATCAGAGAAATACAAATCAAAACAACTTTGAGATACCACTTGACACCTGTCAGATTGGCTAAGATAAAAGATACAAATGACAGCCTATGCTGGAGAGGTTGAGGAGGAAGGGGAACATTCCTCCATTGTTGGTGGGAGTGTAAGCTCTGGAATGCAGTATGGAGGTTTCTCAGAAAATTGAGAATCAATCTCCCCAAGGATCCAGCAATACCACTTCTGGGTATATACCTTAAAGACACACATTCACACTCCAATGGCATTAGCTCATCTATGTCCATAGCAGAATTATTTGTAATAGCAAGAACCTGGAAACAACCTAGATGCCCCTCAACTGAAGAATGGATTAACAAACTGTGGTACATCTACACAATGGAGTACTATTCAGCAGTAAGAAAAAATGATACCCTAAAATTTGCAGGCAAATGGATGGATTTGGGGAATATTCTCCTGAGCGAGGTATCTCAAACCCAGAAAGATAAGCAGGGGATGTGCTCACTCATTAGTGGACTCTAAACAAAAAAACAAAAAGCAAAGAATGACCAAGCTGCAAACCACAACTCCTGAATTGGTTTGGATCTGAAACACCTGAGAGTGGCACCTTGGATCTCACTCCCTCTAGAGGAACATCTGATTCAGTCTTGATGTTGGGGTGAGGATACTGGATCTGCCAGGAGTAGATTCTAAAGTGAGCAATATTGGGACCTTGGGACCTCCTGCCCATTCTGGGGAGAAGATGGGGAGATGTGGAGAAGAAAGAGTGACCTGATGTGGTGGGAGGGGGAGAGGACCTCAAATAAGGATCTACACAGATAGAAAATGTGACTTCTTTATTCATAATAAAAAAGAAAAGAATCATGGGCTAATTTAAGCATTGAGTGGATTAGCAAACTGTGATCCATCTACACAGTGGAGTACTACTCAGCAGTAAGAAAAAATGATATCCTAAAATTTGCAGGTAAATGGATGGATTTGGAAAATATCCTCCTGAGTAAGCTATCACAAACCCAGAAAGATAAACTGGGGATGTATTCACTCATCAGTGGACTTTAAACAAAGAAGCAAAGCATTCCCAAGCTGCAAACTATAACCACTGAACAGCTTGGGATCTGAAACATCTTAGACCCACACCTTGGGGCTCTTCCCTCCAGAGGATCACCTGATCCAGTCTTAATGTTGGGGTGAGGAAAGAGGATCTGCCTTGAGTAGATGCTGAACTAAGCCACCTTGGGACCTTGGGACCTTCTGCCCATGCTGGGAAAGAGATAAGGAAATGGGGAGAAGAGAGAGTGACTGGGAGGGGCGGGAGGAGGAAGGAAATTTGAACAAGGGGATACATGGATAAAAAAAATGACACTTTATTCATAAATTAAAAAAAAGAAAGAATTACGAGTTAGCAAGTTATATGCCTGGACCATAGGCCAATCAGCATAAAATTAATGTAAGCATCTGAATGTTTCTGTTGAACTGTGGGTCTGTGGATCTTCGGGTCAGGACCTCAGGGCTAGGCCCTAAAGTACAGAGAAAGCCTGACAACCACTGAAAATGGAAAGAGTTACTTGCTTTGCTTAGAGTGACATACACAAGCCTAAACTTTCTGTCTCAGACTGTATCTCTTGCATCTTAACAATTGCCCCATGTATGTAATTGTGTGTTTGCACTGTGTTATGGGGGTAAGTATGTACATATAATGTACACATGAGAGAGAGAGAGAGAGAGAGAGAGAGAGAGAGAGAGAGAGAGTGTGTGTGTGTGTGTGTGTGTGTGTGTGTGTATGAAAATGCCAGAGGTCAACTTTACATATTATTTGTCAGGTATCAGCCACTTTGTCTGTTGAAAGCTGGTTTCCTTTTGGCCCAGAAATCTCCAAGTAAGTGAGGCTGACTGTTAAACTAGCCCCAGAAAAGGACCTCCCTGGACTTCCCCAGTGCTGTCATTGCAAATGTGTGCCATCATGCCTGGCTTATTTTCCTTGCTGTTTCTATTTTTAATGTAGTTCCGGGAACTGAACTCATGTTCTCATGGTTTCACAGAAATCAGTTCACCAATAGAGTTATCTCTACAACCCAGAAAATTCACTTGTAATGATTGGACACTGTCTATTAACACTTTACCAAGAAATATAAATTGGCTTAATCTCTGAAGAAACATGAGTTCCTGGGATTTTCTGATGAAAAGAAATGCTGGGTTTTATAAAGGAGAGTGAATGTGTATGATGTTAAATTGCACCACTGTCATTCCTGGGGTGGTTAGAGCACACTGATTGTCCCCCTTATGTCTTCATTATATAATATTATGGCTTTATTGACTTAAGGCTTATATACTACCAATACTTCCAAACTGCTTTAAGTAAAAATAATGTCAAGTAAGGACAAATTAATGAAAGCTGCATTAAAAAAATTAAAATGAAGAAAATGTTATTTGTTCCTCTGAGTTGAACCACCCAGGTAGTCCACAAATTGTCTATGATATTTCTGCTTTTGTACCTATGTATAGTTGGTCTTTTTGCTACTGAATAAGAATAAATTAATAGATATTATTAGCACCAGGCATCTGATTCTGTTTTGAGTCCTCTGATTGCTGCGGAGAAAAAGAAATATAATATATAGTAGAATCGATATATCATGGCTGAAGCAAAGGCTTATGTTGTGAAGTGGACACGTTTTCAGCCTAGCAAGAAACTCAGTGAAAGATTTGTTTTAATGGACTTTTGGATATGAACTTTTGTAGTAATAATTCTAAGTCTTCCTCCCACTAATTTTGTTAAAATATATTAATTTAATATAAAAAAGAAGAAAATTCCACTGCCTGGATTTGCTAACAGTTGATTCTGATTTGATTGTGATGGGCATGAAGGATTTTCAAACACCCACTAGCACTCCAGTGTGTAGCCTAAAGGGACACTGGCCCATTTGAGCATGTGACTCTGGCAGGCATTGCCCTTCTCCCCATTCCATTTGCCTTGCTCAAAACTGTTAGGTCACATTCCTAAAGCTAGCCACCAAGGTCCATTCCCTTATTAGGCCAATCTCTCCCCATGAGCCTGACTACCAAGATCCAGCTCTCCAAGTATTGAAATCGAGCAATCAAAGCCCCCTTCAGCTCATCTAATTAACATGGCCAATTAAAATTAAACATCTCATCCTAACACAGGGCTTTTATTTGTACCTTCATAAATCTCCGTTTTTGTTTGTGCCATATCTGTCTCCTCTCTATCTAGAGATAGTCCTTTGTCCCTCTGGGACAAACAATCCTTTATTCTCCTTCTTGACCCTTAATTCCCCTCTCTCTTGTTCCATTCTCCTCCCTCTTCTTCTATCTCCTGTATTTGTCCCTGATATCTTCCCCTCCGTCTCTCTGGGGCAAATGCATCTCCTATGTGCTGAGAACTTGATCTTGGGGTACCTTGAGCCCACTGAGGTTTCCTACATAGGCATCATAGGTTGAGATCAACCAGGCCACCATGGGAGTCTGTTCTTCCCCATGGGAAATCATGAGTTCACGAGGAAGCTGGACTTCAGATATCTGTCCTTGCTCATTCCTCTAAGACTTCTCCTCCTTGATTCTATTTTTCTTCTCTTTTTGTTTTTCCACAAAGGGCCCAAGGTTTTTCAATAGAAAAACAAGTTGGCTCTGAAGAAGGAGTGGTCCAGAAAAAAGTTATTGCTTAAGCTATATTACTATCTAAGAATCTGGTCCTTGATGTGACTTCCTGGTGAAATGGCAAACTAGAGCTGGTGGAGGATGAACTAGAGCAGGAGATACAGTTCATTGGGAAATATTAACTTAGAGTTAAAACAGATTTGTTTCCATCTTTGCCTCCTACTAGACTGTGTGACTGGCTTTATTAGTAGAATAATTTAAAAAATTGTCTGTTTGGTCCTTGAAGTGTCCAATAGGTAAAATAGCCGGAGAAGAGAGAATACATAAGCTAAGATAAAGTCAGCCAGGCTAGGCAAGCTCCAGGCCCTTCACTGCAGCGTCTCATTTCCCCAACCTCTTCCTGGGCCCAGCACTTGCCGCAGGTGTCCTGAGGGATGTTTTTGTTCCAGTGTGTCCTTGTACTTCTCTTGCCCAGGGTTTGTCCTTATCTTTTAGATAATCTGCTCTGTGAGTATGCCTTCCTTACTTCCCCTTTCTGATAACAGACTCTACTATTAATCCCTTCTGCCTTTGTCCGCTGGGCTTTCTCCTCCCTCTCAATGATTCTCTCTACTGCTTGGGAATGTTACTTTTTTTTTTTTTTTTTTTTTTTGCTCAATCTTTCCTGATACCTAGTTAGATTTTATTGTCCCCTATGGGCTATGTTAATTTGGCTTCATGCAACAGAATACTGTTTTCTTTTCTGAGGTAAGGTGATGTTCTAGGGTTGAAAGGGCAATGATACAGTCCTTTGAAGACATAGTGGCCATAGATACATCTATCTCATCATCTCTGATGGATCAGAAGATAAATGTTGTGCCTTAAAGAGTAATATTTCTTTTTTTCTAGACTTTCTAGATTTGACTTAGGAGAATGTTCTTCTGGAACACTCCTCTGACTGTTTTTTTGTTTTTGTTTTTGTTTTTTTTTTAATAAAAATAATCTATGTATCTCTGGATGGCTTAAATTTGCTAAGTAGCCTTGGATGACTTTGAACTCATAATTCATTGTGCCTCAACTTCCCAGGTTCTGAGGTTGAAGACATGAACCATACTAACCTCCACTGGGTCTCTTTTCAACCTTGAGATTGCAGTATAGAATAGGAACAGCAGCAGTGTTTCAGAGATTTGGACCTTCAAGAATGCCAGGGTGGAATGTAAGAACACATCCAAGAATCATCCATCATGATTAAATATGCTTCATTCCAGAGATGCATGGATGATTAAAACATGTAAAAATCAGAAAATATAATCCACCATATAAATAAACTTAGAGGAAAGAAACTTATATGATCATATCATTTGATACCAAAAAAAAAAAAACCTTTTGACAAAGTCCAATACCCCTTTATTGTAAAAGACCTGGAGAGACCGGGGATACAAAGGACATACCTCCACATAATAAAAACAATTTACAGTAAGCCTACAGCCAACATAAAATCAGATGCAAAGCAATTCCACTAAAATCAGGATCAAGACAAGGTTGTCCACTCTCTTCTTAGCTATCTAATACAATACTTAGTTTTAGATAGAGCAAGAAGACAACTGAAGAAGATCAAGGGGATACAATTAGAAAGAAAAAAGTCAAAGTATCATTATTTGAAGATGATGTAAGAGAATGCATAAATGACCCTAAAAATTCCATAGAACTCCTACAGCTGATAAACACTTTCAGCAAAGTGGCTGGATACAAGATTAACTTTAAAAAGAACCCCAGTAGCCCTCAAATATATTATTACAAGAGTTTCAAATAATGTAAAATATCTTGGAGTAGTTCTTCCTAAGTGAGTTAAAGACTTGCCTAGTAAAAATTTCAAGTCTTTGAAGAAAAAAAATTGAAGAAGATATCAGAAGATGGAAAGATCTCCCAGAGTCATGGATCAGTAGGATGAGCATAAAAAAAAAATGGCCATGCTATCAGAAGCAATCTACAGATTCAATGCAATCTCCATCAAGATTAAAATTAATTCTTTATAGACCTTGAAAAAACAATACTGAACTTCATACTGAAAAACAAATAAAAACCCAGAATAGCTGAAACAATTTTGCTGAAGGTATCATCAGGCCTGATTTCAAGTTGTACTACAGCTATATGTAGTAGTAAAAACCAAGTGGTATTGGCATAAAAACAGACACATAGATCAATGCAATCAAACTAAAGACCCAGACATAAATCTACACACTTATGAACACCTAATTTCTTGATAAAGAAGCCAAAATTATACCATGGAAAAGAAAGCATCTTTAAGAAATGATGCTGTTATCACTAGATATCTGCATATAGAAGAATGAAAATAGATCTGTTCTCATGACCCCACACTACTCAAGTCCAAATGAATCAAAGACCTCAACATAAAACCAGACACACTGAACATGATAGAAGAGAAAGTGAGCAGTAGCCTTGAATGCATTGGCACAGGAGATGACTTTCTAAATAGAACACTGATAGCACAGACACTAAGATCAGCAATTCATGAAACTGAAAAGCTGCTGTAAGTCAAAGGACATCATCAGTTGGATAAAATGACAGGCCCACCCACAGAATGGGAAAAGATTTTCACTAATTTCACATTCAGTAGAGGATTAGTATACAAAATAAATAAAGAACTCAAACTAGATAGCAAAAAAAAAAAAAAAAACCAAATAATTCAATCTAAAGTGAAGTACAGATCTAAACAGAGAATTCGCAATATAGGAATCTCAAATCAATAAGAAATAGTAAACATCCTTAGCAATTCAGGAAATATAAATCAAAACTACTTTGAGATTTCATCTTACATCTCTCAGAATGGATATGATCAATAACACAAATGATAACTCATAATGGGAAAGATATGAAGCAAGGGGAACACTTATTCACTACTGGAGGGACTTGTACAAACTTGTACAGACACTTTGGAAATCAGTATAGTGATTTCTCAGAAAATTGAAAATCAGTCTACCTCAAGACCCAGCTATAGGTCATATACCCAAAGAATGATCAATCATACCACAAGGATACTTGCTCAACCATGTTCATAGAAACCTTATTCATAAAAACCAGAATATGTAAACAACCTAGATGTCCCCAAACGAAGGAATGGATAATAAAATGTAGCACATTTATACAATAAGGTATTACTCTATTGAACTCCAAGAAATTTGAAGACAAATGGATTGAACTAGGGAAAAATTATTAAAGTGAAGTAACCCAGACTCAGAAATTCAAACATGGCATATACTCACTTATAAGTGGATATTAGCTGTAAAATAAATGATAATTGAGCTACAATCCATAGACCCAAGAGGTTAGGTAAAGAGTTGGGCTTTGGTTGTTATTTTGTGTGTGTGTGTGTGTGTGTGTGTGTGTGTGTGTGTGTGTGTGTGTATGTGTTGGGGAGAGGGTCACATGGATCTTCCTGAGGAGGGGAAATATATTAGATTTTATAGGTAGACTGGGGATTATAGGGACAGAAGTGGGAGGGATCAGATTAGAAGGAATATATAGGGAGAGGGTTTGGGGAGGAGAATTTAAAGCATTTGGGGGGCATTGTGGAAATCTAGAGCTGTAGAAACTTCCTGGAATCTATGGTGGTAACTCTAATGATGGAGGATAGAGTCTGAACTAACCAACTTTTGTAGCCAGGAAAGCCCCAAGTGATGGGACTGGGTTGTGCATTTGGTTGAGTTGTTGACCAAGGGAGTTTCATGGTGATCCTCAAACAACCCAGGCTGATGCTAGGTCAGAGGGTCACTCTCCAAAAACTAACAGTGAGGTTCCATTACCGAAGTCAAAGTCCATACAGCTCATTGAACATAGAGAGGTTGAGCTGGTACATGCATGGACTCTTCACTCCTATGCTTTAGTCTCCTTGCTGTGGGAAGGTACTCTGCAGGCTCTGAAAGAGAAACTTTGAGACTAACCTAGCCACAAAACTTTTGACCTACAATCTGTCCTGTTTGTAAGATATGCTAGCACAGATCTTGTGGGAGAGGCCAATCATTGTTTTGTTAAACTTGAGTCCCCGGCCATGAGAGGGAGCCTATGCCTGGCACTGCCTAGATGACAGGAACCAGAGACTGGAGAGCCCAGAGACCTAAAATAGAACCAAACGGAATTGGCCTTAAAAAAATCAATGAAATAATTTCCAGCGATATTCTGTTCTACTCCAAAAATGGTGCTTTGATCAATCATCATCAGAGAGGCTTTCTCTAGCACCAGATAGGAGGGGATGTAGGGATCCATGGTTAGACATTATGCAGAGGAAGAGTTGAAATTGGAAGTTTTCATTGGGTCTCTCCTCTGACAGATCAAGAAACCCCATAAAAAATAGGGGTAAAAGATGGTAGGAGTCAAATGGGATGGAGGATACAAGGAGAACATGGCCCATAGAATAGAACTAAGCAGGGCTCATAGGGCTTACAGAATGAAGCAGCAGCATAGGGCCTGCATGGGTCTAAACCAGATCCACTGTATATGTTATGACTCTTTTTTTGGGGGGGGATTTTTTATTATGAATAAAGAAGTTACATTTTCTATTCCTGTATATCCTTAATCAAGGTCCCTTCCCCCTCCCACCACATCAGGTCGTTCTTTCTTTTCCATATCTCCCCATCCATCCCCCCCCACCCGCCCATGGGCAGGCATTCCCAAGGTCCCAATATTGCTTAGTTTAGCCTCCACTCCTGGCAAATCTAGTTTTCTCCCTACAACATCAAGACTGTGTCAAGTGTTCCTCTAGGGGGAGTGGGATCCAAGGAGTCAGTCCAACATGTTTCCGATCCCAAGGTGTTCAGTGGTTGTGGTTTGCAGCTTGGGCATGCTTTGCTTTTTTTGTTTTGTTTTGTTTTGTTTTCTTTAGAGTCCACTAATGAGTGATTACATCCCCTGCTTATCTTTCTGAGTTTGTGATACCTCGCTCAGGAGAATGTTCTCCAAATCCATCCATTTGCCTGCAAATTTTAGGGTATCATTTTTTCTTAATGCTGAGTAGTACTCCATTGTGTACATGTACCACAGTTTGTTAATCCATTCTTCAGATGAGGGGCATCTAGGTTGTTTCCAGGTTCTTGCTATTACAAATAATGCTGCTATGAACATAGTTGAGCTAATGCCATTGGAGTGTGACTGTGTGTCTTTAAGGTATATACCCAGAAGTGGTATTGCTGGGTCCTTGGGGAGATTGATTCTCAGTTTTCTGAGAAACCGCCATACTGCATTCCAGAGTGGCTGAACAAGCTTACACTCCAACCAACAATGGAAGAGTGTTCCGCTTGCTCCTCAACCTCTCCAGCATAGGCTGTCATTTGTGTCTTTTATCTTAGCCAATCTGACAGGTGTCAGGTGGTATCTCAAGGTTGTTTTGATTTGCATTTCTCTGATGGCTAAAGATGATGAGCACCTTTTCAGAGCCTTTCTGCCATTTGTAATTCTTCTGCTAAGAATTCTCTTTTTGGGTGGGTGGAGGGCGCCGAGCACGCGCGCACCATGGGGGAAAAACCCGGGACCAGGGTCTTCAAGAAGTCGAGTCCTAACTGCAAGCTCACCGTGTACTTGGGCAAGCGCGACTTTGTAGATCACCTGGACAAAGTGGATCCCGTGGATGGCGTGGTGCTTGTGGATCCTGACTACTTGAAGGATTGCAAAGTGTTTGTGACCCTCACCTGCGCCTTCCGCTACGGCCGAGAAGACCTGGATGTCCTGGGCCTGTCTTTCCGCAAAGATCTGTTCATCGCCACCTACCAAGCCTTTCCCCCCATGCCCAACCCACCCCGGCCCCCCACCCGGCTACAGGACCGACTGCTGAAGAAGTTGGGCCAGCATGCCCATCCCTTTTTCTTCACAATACCCCAGAATTTGCCCTGTTCTGTCACACTGCAGCCAGGACCAGAGAACACAGGGAAGGCCTTTGAGATCCGCACCTTCTGCGCCAAATCCCTAGAAGAAAAAAGCCACAAAAGGAACTCTGTGAGACTTATTATCAGAAAGGTAGTTTGCTCCAGAGACACTCGGCCCCCAGCCGTCGGCTGAAACCACACGCCACTTCCTCATGTCTGACCGAAGGTCCTTACACCTCGAGGCTTCCCTGGACAAAGAGCTGTACTACCATGGGGAGCCACTCAGTGTCAACGTCCATGTCACCAACAACTCCGCCAAGACCGTCAAGAAGATCCGAGTCTCTGTGAGACAGTATGCCGACATTTGCCTCTTCAGCACCGCGCAGTACAAGTGTCCTGTGGCTCAGCTTGAGCAAGATGACCAGGTATCTCCCAGTTCCACGTTCTCCCCAAGGTGTACACGATAACCCCTCTGCTCAGTGACAACCGGGAGAAGCATGGCCTTGCCCTAGATGGGCAGCTGAAGCATGAAGACACCAACTTGGCTTCCAGCACCATAGTGAAGGAGGGAGCCAACAAGGAGGTGCTAGGAATCCTGGTATCCTACCGGGTCAAGGTGAAGCTGGTGGTGTCTCGAGGCGGGGATGTCTCCATGGAGCTACCTTTTGTTCTCATGCACCCCAAGCCGCATGACCACATCACCCTTCCCAGACCCCAGTCAGCTCCCCGGGAAACAGATGTCCCTGTGGATACCAACCTCATCTAATTCGATACCAACTATGCCACGGATGACGACATCGTGTTTGAGGACTTTGCCCGACTTCGGCTGAAGGGGATAAAGGATGATGATTGTGATGACCAGTTCTGCTAGGAAAGGGGCTGGGAGAGGTAGGGGCAGGACCAACATCCCACTGTCATTTCCATTGGAGGGTCCCAGCCTCTCCTCCTTCCCATCCACCCAAGATACGCACTGGACCCATCACTTGTTCAAAGTGGGCATTAATCTTTTGACTTCAGTTCTGCTGCTCTAGTCCTGCTTCCTAGGGCAGCAAGCTGTGTGCACACCTGAAGTTTTGGGAACACTGAAAATGAGGAGTGATTGTAGAGAACAAGAAAGAATTCCCACATTTGGCCTCTTACCAACCTGCCCCTCCAAAGTCAGTCATCACTTCTGTCTCCCATTCCTTGAAGATGAGACTTTGTTGGGGGGGGGGGAGCAAGGCCATATCTTTATTTCTGAGCACAGGGAAGAAATAAACCTTTGAATAGGCA